>ML805488.1:133289-167845 GCA_009831015.1 Picea engelmannii
ATGTCTGAGTGTACAAGTGTCTACCAGGAACTCGCTATCTTCTATAACACTTTGATTTTTGTTGCGCACTCATTTGTTGGGAAAAATGTGTGCGGCAAGTGGTTGTTTGATTGTCACGACTGTTATCAAAATGGTAGAGTGCTTAAGGGAAACCTGTCCTTCAAAAATTCCAAGATTTATCTTTTGTTTGCGGATGTAGAGACAAACACCATCTAAACTTTTTTTTTCTACACGCTGGCGAGAGCTGCACGGGCTTCCTTCTCGGTTGCTTCACATTCCCTAGAATGCTTTGTATGAATTTCATCTGACATCCTCTATGATTCGCACAACTATAAAATGGTGTCTTGCACCTCTCTAAGCTGTATTTTTAGCCATGCCATGTTCCCTTTGTGACCTTTCGCTGTCGATGCTTCCATATTCTTTGTCGTTAACTTTCGCCTCAACTCCATGTTTTCTTGGTAGATTTCAGTGATAGCCAACTTTGTCTTCTTTAATTATTGAGATGGCTCTTGATCATTTGATCCTATGGTATCCATTTCCATTGTTCTTCTCCTACTTTCACGGCTCAATCCTCCAATAGGATCCATCCATATGGCATGCATGAGTATCTCTTCGGCCACCGATCTGGCACACAGCTTTTTTGAAACTTGAGCTTCCCCAGCTTCCTTGTTATTCTTTGGCCTTCCCCTTCTCCAAGGTATTTTTTGTTGGGGAGAAAGGTATTATACTATATTTCCTCCCTTTTCAAGTGATCCAAGTGGATATCGGTGGCCACCCACCTTTTCCAACTGGCTCAAAACAATTTTCTGGCAATTTACTATTTTTAGCAGTTTTCACTTCCGGAGCCATTTTGAGGCCCTAAACAATGTTTTTTGGGAAAATAGGTTTGCATTATGTAAGTTCCTTAGATATTTCACATAAAATGAATTTCCTTGAAGATACCTTTCCAACGGGCTATCATACGCCTAAAACAGAGATCGTATGCAAAAGTTATGACCCCGGGAAGTTGGTGTACTAACTTACCCAAACGGGGCCTACATGACTTTTGGCACTTCATCCCCTTGGGTTAGGTTTTTGGAGATATAGGGTTTTTGGAATTCCTTCTTATTGTAAAAAGTCCTTCAAAGCCTCATTTTAATCATCTTCTTTTGAATGAGCGCATCCATCACATCTCTTCTCAGAGATACGCTACCACCATTCCAACAAACTTGTTTCTGCTGCATTTTACAGTTTCAGCTTATTTCATTATTGAATAGAAAACCAGTTTTGTTGTATCTCTATTATTTTTCATTAATCACCTATTAATAATTTGTATTCATTTCATTCTAGTCATAAAATCTATATCAATGGTATTAGAGCAGTCTTCTCCTTGTCATCTTAATGCATATCCCCAACAAGGTCAAAGTACAAAGAGTTGGGTCTTGAGCTTGTTTCTCTTGGGGAGAAAATATCTCACACGCCCAAGCGACCTGCCATGGAAGGAGAAAATAAAGATGACGGGATAGAATATCCTTTCAAACTATTGATTGAGAAATCCCTCACACAATAGAGGAATGAGATGATGGATAGTTTTGTGCAAATCCTTCAGCGGATACCAACAGGTGAAGCATCTTCTTCGAGTGGAGGTGCCACCCCCTTCAAGGTACAAATAAACTTTGATATTCCTATATTTGAAGGTCAGGTAGACGCGGATGTTGTAGACAAGTGGTTGAATCTGCTAGAAGGGTATTTTTTGTTCATAACTTTTCGAATAGAGAAAATATTACTTTTGTGCTCCTCAAAGTCGTTCCCCATTTCAAAGAATAGTGGGAAACTTTCTATGAGAAAATGGAAATAGAGGAACCCTCATTATTTAAATTTACAACCACCTGGGAATCCTTCAGGGATGCTATCAAGGAACAATACTATCCTTTCAGAATTTATGACGACTTGTATACCAAATGGACCACATTACGGCAAGAAAGAGACCAAGCAGTGCCAGATTTTACAAACATATTCCATACCTTGTGCATCAAGTTGGGTATCAAATATTCAGAGTGACATCCGGTGCTCAGGTATCACGATGCTCTACATAGATACATCCATATTGAAATGTAACTTCTAGACATCTCATCCTTGGGCGCGGCCTACCGATATGCAGTCAAAATTGAGCAGAAGCTCAAACAAAAGATGCAGCAATTTGGGCCTGGGAACCCCTCACAACAAAAGACAGGAAAGGGCGGCCCCAACCCGCAGAACAAAGGAAAGAAAAAATATGGATAGTATTAGGAAAACCAATCCAAGCCACAAGAAAAGAAGGACACCAGAAAGACAAAGAAAGATACCGGGAAGTGGTGTGACTTCCATAAGAGACCTTGGCATAACATTATTGATTTTTGCTCAAAGCAGTTGTTGGTGGACGAAGTGAAAGCCTCTGACTCAGATGTGGATTTTGACTCTAAGACTAAACCAGAAAGGGGAAGACAGATCATTGACACAGAACCCAGTGCCACCATTGCTACCACCAGGCTCCATCATGGTGAGCCAGATGAGCCAGAAGAAGGAGAGCACCTCTTCCATTCATAGATGTGGGTAAAAGGCACCCCAATGCACTTCATTGTTGATAGTGGTAGCCAGAAGAACCTCATCTCAACAGAGGTCCTCAAATGGCTGGCCCTGCCAAAAATGCCACGCCCACAAACCTACACCATTGGATGGCTCTGCGAAGGAAGCGATCTCTGCGTCAACCAATAGTTTTGACTATCGTACGACATCAACCCCTTCAAATATGAGGTATTGTGTGATGTTTCTCCTCTTGAAGTTAGTGATGTTCTTTTGGGCCAACCTTATTTATGGAAACGTCATGCTATATATGAGTCTAGGCCTCATAGTGTTATTATTACTTTGAACAAGAAATTTTACAGGATACCTGAGGCAGTCCCACCTAGTGTTATTTCCTTGATCTCTGCTAAGCAATGTAGGAAGGTCATCTCTCAGAGGGGGAAGTTTGTCTTCTTCATGTTCCACTCTCAAAATAAGCGAAAGATCACAACCACATTCAGGGTCTCTGCGGTCGACCTCTCCACACAACAGAAGAAAGTAGATAAGGTCATGGAAGAATACTCAGATATCTTCTCCTCACCTACCAAGGTACCTCTGCACTACCAGCTCAAGCACCCCATCGATTTGACCCCCAGTGCACCACTTCCCAATGGGCCAGTCTATTGTCACTCTCTATTAGAGAATGAGGAGATCAAGTGATAAATCCAAGAATTGCTCCACAAGGGGAACATCCATCCCAACTCATCACCTTGTGAGAGCCCAATCATGTTGGTACAGAAGAAATATGGAACCTGGTGACTCTACATTGATTATCAAGCTCTAAATAAAACCATAGTCAGAAACCAGTACCCGATTCCCCAAATTGATGACCTCCTTGATCAACTCACGGGGGCCAAATACTTCAGTAAGATTGATCTGAAGTTTACCTACCACCAGGTCCTGATAGAACAGACATATGTATGGAAGACCTCCTTCAAGTCAAAGGAAGGCCTTTATGAATGGTTGGTCATGTTGTTTGGTTTGAAAAATCCTCCAGCCACTTTCATGAGGATGATGGATGATATCCTATGATCATTCACCAATAATTTTGTAGTGGTCTATATGGATGACATTATCATTTACAACAAGACTTGGGTTGAACACTTGTAGCATATTCAACAGGTTTTTCACACCCTGCGGTAGCACAAGCTATACACCAACTTGAAAAAATGCTCCTTCAGCATGGACAGGGTCCATTACCTGGGCTACATCATTGATCAGCATGGCGTACATGTGGATCCATCCAAGATCCAAGTCATCTGTGACTGTTCAGCCCCAACCACACTCACTGAGCTTCAGAGCTTCTTGGGCCTTGCCCATTTCTACTGCAGGTTTGTGTTGGGATTCTCCCATATTGCATGGGCCCTCAGCCAGATAACTAGGGGTGGTGTTAAGGTGAAATTTGTGTGGGGCCGGTTGCAACAACAAGCATTCGATGATTTGAAGCAACACTTGTGCTCAGCCTCAGTACTTTCACTACCAGACCTATAGCAACCCTTTGAGATCAAGACAAATGCTTTAGACTATGTTGTGGGAACCATTCTCAATCAACACAGCCACCCCATGGCCTATCATAGTGAGACACTATATGATGTTGTCCATAAGTACCCTACTTATGATAAAGAAATGTACTCCATTGTGGAATCCTTCTGTCAGTGGTGACATTACATTATTGGGAAGGAGATAGTCATCCACACTGATCATAAGTCACTGCAGTTCATGTAGACACAAGGAAAATTGTAGAATGACCACCATCAAAGTGGTCCACATACTTGCAACAATTCCACCTCAACATCAAGTATAAAATAGGAAGCACCAATCGCATCTTTGATTTCCTCAGTATACCACCAGTCGTGGCACTCACCACAGTGCTAGACTCTTGTATCCATGAGACCTCTAGATGGCCCTAAATCTATGAGACAGTCCTGGACTTCACCACCACCTACCAAATGTTCGGTACAAACGTGGTTGTTGATAATTTCCATCTTCAGGATGGGTTGTTGTGTCATCTGGGCCATATATGAGCTCCATCAAGCGAGCGAGTGAAGATGATCTAGGACGCCCACTATAGTCGGGTGGTAGGGAACTTCGGCATCGAAAAGATAGTGGACATGCTACAGAAACATTTCTACTGGTCGAAACTTCAACAGGAGGTCAACAAGTATATCAGGTTCTGCACTGTCTGTGTTATTGCCAAACCAACCACTAAGAAACAGGGCATGTACACCCCTCTTCCTACTCTTGACAGGCCATGGGAATCCATCTCAATGGACTACATGTTGGGCCTCTCGTCCACCAAGAGGGGAAATAACTGTGTTTTTGTGCTTGTTGATCGCTTTTCTAAGATGGCGATTCTAGTTACCTACAAGAAGAGAATCACAGCAGAGGCCACTGCCAAGCTCTTCTTTGAACAATTCTATGTACATTTTGGACTCCCACAAACCATTGTCTCATATCAGGAGAATCGATTTCTCATCACATTATGGTTGGGCCTCTGGTCACTGCTGGACACCAATCTCACCAAATCCACAACCTTCCACCCCCAGACAAATGGCCAAACTGAGGTCATAAATTGAATGATTGTGCATATCCTTCGCATGTATAATTCAAAGAGCCCTCACACATGGGATGATATCCTTCCCTATGTCCAACATAGCTACAACCGATCCCTACATATCTCAACTGTACATAGCCCCTTTCAGGTGGGGTTGGGATTGCAAGCATTGGATCCCATTGATGTTGCACTTCCCCTTGCGGTCACCTCAACCAACTCATCTCATGCTCCAACGGAAGTTGACAAACCCACCTAGTTCATTGAGCAGATCTAGCACATCTTCCAGTAGGTTCGGGATATCCTACATAAGTCCAATGACAAGTACAAACAACGCCATGATCAACATCGAGTGCCACATAAGTTTCAGGTGGGCGATAAAGTTTGGTTGCACTTGCAAAAAGAATGCCTTACAAAACCCTATTGGAATATTCTCCCACTCCATTATGGGTCATACATCATAACCAAGGCCATGGGGGATAATTCTTTTGAGCTCAACATTCCTCCTTTCCTTGGCTTGCACCCAGTGTTCAACGTGGATCTCCTTCGCCCTTATTTCCCACCATTATTTGACTCCTCAGAAGTAGTAGAATAGTTGAACCCAACAAAGCTCAACCCTGACTACATACAAAAGGAATCCAATGATCATATTGTGGACACATAGATCAAGGGCACTCAAAAAAAATTGATCTAGCTTTATCGAGTCGTCAAAGCAGGGCAACTCCTGCACCAAGGCAAGTGGCTCACCTAGAGCCAAATTCAACAAAAATTTCCTCTTCTGATGAGGGACCTCAACTCAATGGAGACCATTGATTCCTAAGGAGGGAGGATTTATCCATGTGTATATCGGTAGACACCCACCTTTTCTAGCTGGTTCAAAATAGTTTTTTGGCAATTTTGGTAATTTACTATTTTTAGCAGTTTTCACTTCTGGAGCCGTTTTGAGGCCCTAAACGATGTTTTTTGGGAAAACATGTTTGCAATAATCAAGTTTCTTCAATTTTTCACCTAAAAGGAATCTCCTCGATGATACCTTTCCAATGGGCTATCATACTCCTAAAATGGAGATCGTATGCAAAAGTTACGACCCCGAGAAGTTGATGTAGTAACTTACCCAAATGGGGCTTACATGACTTTTGGCTCTTCATCTCCTAGGGTTAGGTTTTTGGATATATAGGGTTTTTTTCATTCCTTCTTATTGTAAAAATAACTTCAGAGAATCATTGTAATCATCTTCTTGTGAATGAGCGTAGTCGTCACATCTCTTCTTAGAGATAAGTCGCCAGTATTCCAACAAGCTTGTTTCCGCTGCATTTTACAATTTCAGCTTATTTCATTATTGAATAGAAAACCAGTTTTACTGTATCTCTATTATTTTGTGTTAAGAACCTATTAATAATCTGTATTCATTTCGTTCTACTCATAAAATCTGGATCAACAAGTATTTCTGCTTCAGGTTCCGCGTGGTTTGATCTGATCGTCTCTGTGGGTAAAGGAATAACTCATTTTGCATCGTTGGGAATGCATGTTGTAGGTGAGAACAACTCCCAGTTGTTCTGGAACTTGGACCTAGAAATTATTCATCTCTGCATACCTTTCCTTATGCTTTAGGAGGTCATCATGGCATGGCCAGTATGTATTATGCATGCAGTGTATCTGACAAATTCACAGGGAGGGAATTTTGATCAACTTGAACTAGCAAGGGAAATTGCAAACAGAGTGCGGGCCTGGTTTCACGACTAAAATGGGTGCCAAGCATATGAAATTTATAACGAGCCGGGAAGAAGGAGGAATCATGCCGGAGAACAGTGAATTCATGGCAGTGGAATGTTTTGAATCGAATTGCAGATTTTCGATGGCACATCCCCACATGTAGAACACAAGCGATAAGGTTTACAGGTCATGCATGATACGAACGCCATGATTTTTCATTCCCTCGGCCTTCATGATGAAATGATAATATTTGTTGCACTTGCCGATGCAACTTCCATTAACTACTTGACTCGACCTGGGGTACGTAGAGACTGATTTCTTAACATGACTCGACTCTTTGGAAAAGACATACCCATACCACTTACACATGTTTCGACTCTGACATCCCTTCCCGTTTACAAGGGCCAACTAACCACTTTCTGCCTTTGACCCAATGGTTTTACGTACCTAACTTCACATGTTTCAGTGCATGGGTCGTACCCTGACTAAAACTGACTCTAAATGGAAAGAACAATGGTGGCGCTAACACCTGGTATGTTCATCATCCATCATGATGGGGTCCATTCCTTCCTTCTTATGGTTACTCTTCAGAGCCTTCTCCATTTCTTAGATCTTTCTTAGTGCTTCCCCCAACTCCCCCATGCGCACAGATTGATCTAGATGTATTATTCCATGGTCATCACGCCTATATCATGTAATAATATCTTGATCGATGTGTAAAGTGACATGATTTACCTCCCTTTGGATCCCCTCAAGAATTTATTCTATACAACAGTATATGATTTTGTTGTGTCGACTGCAAATTCTGTAATAAACCGTACAATAATGCTATCTAACTAGAAATCCATAGCATGTGTGAATTTATTATTAACCCTTTCCAATTGCGTAATGTTCTAAGGAGTCCACTCTACTAGCCTAATCTGATTAGTCATATGGGCTATAATAACTCTAGAAAGTAACAAAAATAGGTTTCATGCAAATCACTAAACAGATACCTCTGCAAGTACTAGTGTTGTGTATATCTGGAACCCTTATTATCTTTATGTGTGAACTCCAACTGCTTTGTCTCTAACCATATTTCAATCTCTTGATTCGTATGATTCCATGGCCTGAACATCCATTTCTACTATTGCATCTTCTTCACCAAAACCCCTTCTAGGTTGTCCTTCTGAGTTCCATCCAACAACATATCCATTTATTGGATGTATGGGCTGACCCAGGTTCTACCTTAGTTCTCCAACAAAACCCTTCTCACCATCGACCCTTCTGGTAAACCATAAGGCTACACCATGCACAGTCCAGTCTCACTCGAGATGGTTTATGGGTGACTTCAGGATGCAGATGTATGCATTCACGGAAGGGATTGGGGATGTTCCTTTTTACTATTGTTCTATTTTAACCTTAATTATACCATAACATTCATCATATCTATCATTTTATCCATTCAAAAACATTCATTATACTAGTCCACATTGTAAAGAAACCCTAACAGATGCATTCATCTAACCATTCATTCATAATAAAGAATGTAAAAAGAACAAATCACACATAAAGACACCATTTTTACCATGGTTCACCCCTCGCCCGGTCTACGTCCACAAATATATTCTTCTTATTTATTTATTCTCATCAAAATAGTGTTTTGCGCATTACATCAGAAGTTATGAATGGTGCATGTGAGGCTAACCAATGTCACACCAATATCCACATGTTGTGACATGACCCTCATTTAAATCTCTACATTGACTCCATCTGAGCTCTGTAACTCTCAACAATACAAACCTTCGACTCAAAAAGGACTCTCCAAAAGTAAGTTCTCTCTCTCCAAAAGGATACCAAAGATAATAATAATTCAATCTACCTCATACATATTCTACTTATACTACAAAATTGGGTTAAAACCCTTACATTATGACTCAAAACCCTAACTCTAAGTGGGCTCCACTTTCCCACTTTCTAACTGCTTTCCACGCGGTTGGTATTTGATCCAACTGTTCCTTGCATTGATCTTCCTTCTTTCCTGGAATGTTTCTTCCTTTGTCATTTTTCATGCTTTATCTTTCTTCTTTTCTGACACATGATTCTTCCTTTGGTCCATTCTACACTTAACTCCCAAAAATGTATGCTCCAACAAAGATGGTGAACCTGTGTAGATTTTCTTAGATGGAATTGAAAAAATAGCTTCAAAGGCTTCTTTGAAATCCTTACCTATGAATACATCACTGTCAAGAATGGATGATAGTAATGGTGGTTTTGGTATTGAACTTGTCAAGGCTTATTCCTCCTCTTCTGAATCTGAATCTGAAGGCATGCATTGTCTATTTACTACTCCACTAGAACTAGGGACATCTACAATGGATGGAGTTTCTTTTTGAGAAATCAAAGGAAGTTGATAGGATACCTCTGAGGCCCTTTTGAACCCTCTTCACACTAGGCCATGAAAAAACCTCCTTGTCCAAAGATTTTTCATCAATGTAATATGGCAGTGGGGGACTGTGAAACTTCTCAGAATATGTAGCACATGATCAACCAAAGGTGTCATCCATGTTCATCCCAAACCATATTTTTTTGGTGTGCCTTTTAAGTATGTCTTGTGGGATCTGCATGTATTGTGTAGCATTGATCAAGTCATTATACCACTGTAGGAAAGTGACATTGTTGAAGGATACATTTGTGTTATCGATTCTTTCCTTCCAAGTCTCAAACAGCATAACAATTCTATTATCTAGGGTGAATGCTAACTCACACACCTGCGACAACCTCCAATTCCACATCACAAAGGCAACAAGGAGGTACCCAAATTAAATACCCTCCTCTATCATGCATATATGTGCATGCTTGTAGCATCTCAACCATTAGGATTTTTCACTAATTTAGTTGTGTGCCCTACACATAGAAATTAGCCACTAACAAAGCATCCAATGTGTATTCTCCTTTGGAATAGTTCTTCATCACCTTACCCACACTTAGATAGAATGTGAAAAAAACTTTCTCATCGGTGATTATCTCAGTAAGAGCTTCGCGACCTCCACTCTTGTTACCAAAATTATCATGCAGGTTGAGCTCACCCTTTTTCCTGCCATTTTTTCCTGAACCTTGAAATCTTTTGGTGATGTCCTATCCATCCATAAATAATCCTGTCAATTGATGGATTTCAATGACATGGATAGGATACTCTCTATCTAGTTATAGAGATTCGTTTGCACCCAACTGATTAGGAATTTGGTACATCATGTAACTTCACCTGTAGTGTTGAAAATTGGTAGATCTCAAAAATTCACCAAAGTGGACTCCCTAAGTGGAACATAGGAAGTTTCTGATGCATCTCTAACTCTCCAGATGGTAGGGACGAATATTCCATATTGGTATTGACCTTCATTTTGGGAAACAAGTCCCCATCTGAGAAAATGATATCAACCAATTATTTTTGCTCCACTTTACCTTGTAATTCTCCCAAAATATCCACCTCGAGATCATGGATACCTGTTGGAACAGAAATATATGGAACCTCACCCCGAGTAGTTGTAGCATGACCTGTGGCTATAGTAGAGCATTGGTACACAAACAAAATCAGAGGATGAGAACATTGATGCACATGCACAGAAATTTCACCTGAATCTAGAAATAAGTATTCAGATAAACAAACAGAACACAATGAATTGGATAAGGGTGGCCACTAGGTTATAGATAGTTGTGAGAAGGTGATGCAGGATGAGCATTAACACTAACATTAAGGGGAAATCTTGTATCTAATTGAGCATTAACAAAAAATACGACCGACAAGCATGGAGAAATCTAATTAGTGATTCAGGTAATAAAGGGAACATGTACCAACACAGATTTGACATGGAATGACACATGGGAATAGGAACTAATTGACTAGTGGCTAACTGGAAAAGTACCAGCGAACTTTCGAACATAAATGATTTTTTCTAGCATGGACAATATGGCGACAGGAAAGTATGATCCGAATTTAGGAGTGGAACAAACTGATTAAAAGATTGAATACAATAAACACAGAGATATGAAGAACAACATAGATATCCAGTGAAAAATATCTTCTATTGAACAAATAAAATAGGTTGAAACTATAAAAATGTAGAACTAAAACACTTTCTCGAATGGTGGTAGCTATCTCTGAGAAGAGATGTGGCTACTACGTGCATCCTTCTAAGAATAATGATTTCAATGAGGCTCCAGAGGCCTTTCTAATATTACTCATGAATGCCAAAACCCTAGACATCCAAAAACCTAACTCTAGGAGGTGAAACACCAAAAGTCATGTTGGCCCCTATGGGTAAGTTGGTACCTCAACTTATTCGGGTTGTAACTTTTCCATACGACCTATGTTTTGGGAGAGTGATAGACCATTGGAAAGGTCTTTTAGATAAATACACATCATTTCATCAAACTCTAACTTCATCTAAAGTTTGATTGTGGTGAGCCAAAAAAACACTGTTTATGGCTCCAAAACGGCCCAGGAAGTACATAAGGATGTGTTGACATGAAAACATAAAAAATAAGTCATTTGGATTAGGTGAGAGGCCACTAGTGTCCACCTGGAAGATGTGTAGGGATTCATACAACCCTAGAAGTGTAGATCCCACAATTAAAAATAAATACAGAAGAACGCATCGAACTAAAACTAACAAGAAGAGCCAGTTGGAATAGGTGGGAGACCACCAATATCCACCTAGATCAAATTACTAACTACATTTAATGAACAATACGAAAGAGACACGAAAATGACTAAAACATCATAAATTACTAAATTCATAAAATATTTAACATGAACTCCCCAACCATAATGATATGACACAAACTGGAAAAAATGACAATGACAACTAGACTCTAGGGGTGAGTGATTGTTGAACATGTCACTTCTTTATTGGAAAAAGGGGAAAACAACAAAACGTAAAAGAAACCTACCTACTTTATTCACTCCCTATGATACGAGTGTGGAAATAATTTCTTCAATGAGGAAATATATAGGGCTTTAGATGTCCGCCATTCACCCATCTTGATCGAAGAACACCATCTAGTTGCACCAATCTAACATCTCCTTGTTGGGTTACAAAAAAGGTACAAATATCTTCCTTTTTCCCACAGTTCATGATATGATTTTGATTGATTCTTTAGATAGTTAGGGATAGATAGGAAAGAATATGATTAATATGTCTCTTAGGGTTGTTATTAAAGTTTTATTAAATAGATTCTAAATTACGATTGGAATGGTTTGATTTTGTTGTAGAATTGGACAAATAACTATCAAAGATAACCAAAGAGATTTTGACTATGCACAAGTTGTCGAAGGTTGAAGACTTTTTAGGCATAAAGAAGTTTGAAGATAATGCATTTTTCTATATTGTAATTTTATAGTAGTAAAGAAATCCTGAGCATCTTTCGATCCTGAGGATAGCTTGATTTACCCAAACTATTGTAATATATAAGAGGGTAATAGATCCAGAAAAACATATAGAAAAAAGTGCATTCAAGTAATTAGATCCAGAATTGTTCTGCGCAAACAATTTTTATAAATGTTTTACCAGCCATGGAATCAATGAAATTTTTGAGTGTTTTTATCATTTCCATGCTCTAAGTTTCTCACAACAATACTTCTGAAGATCGAGGGCCCAGTCTGAAGGAGCTACTGTCTCGTTCTGTAATTGTATCAATTCGAAGTTTGATTTCCATTTTATGATTCAGATCTCTTTTATAATAGCCAAGGATAAATGCATAAGTGTGTTAATGATTTTATGATTGTTTGTGTATAGAAGATAGACATTTCAATTAGTTATTGATGATTGTTGTATTGATTCCCATTTCTGAAGTAATTGCTTGAAAGTTCCTCACATTTTCATCTGCGTTGTTCCTTTCCCTTAGATTTATGATTGTTGTTCCTTTCGGTTAAAGTTACAATAGTTGCTCCCTTCAGTTAAAGTTACAATAGTTGTTCCTTTCGGCAAAGTTACATTAGTTGTCCCTTCCGATTAGATTATAATTTTTGTTTCTTTCTGTAGATAAAGTAATTTGTCATTTCCTTTCCAGTAATTAGAATTCATAATTGATAGTTAATTTTGCAAGTCCTTAGTTAAATTCAATTACTGCTTTCTAGTTAAGTGAATTCAATAGATTAATTAGTTCCTTTCCATTTCATAGCATCTTAGTTATCAGATTTCAATTCCATTTAGTTCTTAGAATCTCTGTTGAATGTTTGAGGAACTTGATTGTTGATGAACTCAGATTTGGTTTAGCTACATGATTTTAGGCTACCTGCATAGACTTTGCCGATGTTCTTGAGATAAAATACGAATCTCTGGGTTGATAAATTAATGTTAAACTAAGGTTGTTTTTAGGACATATTTAGACACCAACATTTTGGCACCGTTTTCGGGGAGAATGTCAAAGGTAGCATAGGTTGTGTCTATGGAGAACCAGGTATTGAAGACGAAAGGTAAGAACCTACGCAGGTAATAAGTAAAATTCTTATGCCAACACTTACCTCCAGTTGATACTTAAGAGGTTTCATAGGTGATTTATTTTGTTGAAATTTCTTTTTTTGTTGTGTGAACTGTGTATCAATAGAAAAAAGGATCTTGAAAAACCAAAACCCCCACCAAAAATTACCAAAACCCAGGGTTCGGTGATCCTTGGAAGAAGCACTTTCATAGATGAAATCATCAAAAAGGGTGAATCTCAAGCTTCGGTTGGACCTAGGAAAGGACCCACCCAAATCCCTCAGGCAATAGTTTCACCAACTATGGCCCACGCTGAGATTCATAGAAAATCTGAAAGGATCGAGCAGAGTTTTCAGAATATAGATCTCCATCCGCTCAACCCCTTAGAAGAGGGAAGCTCTAATAATATGGAGGAGGGAATAGGAGAAGCTAGCGGGGTTTCCAAGGCATACCCACCACCACCTGATCCTGAGTCTCCTACGAAAGAAGGAGGCATATCCAAAATCCTAGATAAAGGGAGTGCAGTCAAATTCCTTGGAAGACCAAATAATCAACAATTTCAAATAGAATACCCAGATCAAGAAACACCTAAAATTTTTTGGCACATTTTCGATCAAATGGCACAAGCAAATCAACAACAACCCCAGACCTCCACGCTGGAGTATCCAATAGTTGATCCAATTTCCAATGCCCCCATGAAAGCAATCTCCTTACAAAACCTGCCAACCCTCCATGGATTGATTTCAAAAGACCCAGATGCATTCCTATTTGAATTTGATGTCCTATGTAGAGGGTATGACTACACCTCTAAACCCAAAAAATTAAAACCATTCCCCTCTACCTTGAAGGGAGCAGCCCTACACTGGTTCATGGGATTGGGAGGTGGAACCATCAATTCATGGGACCATATGAAACAAACCTTCTTGTTAAAATATCAAGATTATTGCAGAACCAGACACCTAAAAGATGAAATCTTTCAAATGACTGCGAAAGAAAATGAATCATTAGAGGAATATGTCAAAAGAATCAGTATAATTTGCAAAGATCACCCTATGGTACATTACCAAGTGAAGTACTCAAAGCAACTTTGATCAAAGGCATGAGAGATGAATGGGTAGAAACATTGAATTTAATGGGGAAAGGTGACATTTATCAGGAAACTTATGAAGATATTGTTTTATTGTGTATCAGGTGCTCACGAGGAAGTACACGGACCAGATCCGGAATGCAGACATCCCTCAAAAGAAATAACAATATCTCCAGTGGGGGTGTCACGCAATTTGAATTTGGTAATCTCCTAGAAAACTTTAAAACAGATATTTTGAGCACTCTGACTACACAATTGAATGTATTGTAGGTCAAACAAAAAAAGGTAGATGTAGAATAGACCTTGGCTATATTTTTCCACAGGTGCAGAAAGAAACACGATCCAAGAGAATTCCCCTTGGATATAGTTTGGGTCTGTTCTATTTGTGCCAAGGATCACGACACAGAAGACTGCCCATCACTCCCCGGATTGAAAGTTGTATTCAAAGAAGCAGAAGAGGAAACAAAACCATTATATCTCATGGCTCAGCACTGTTAGTGGCAATCCCAACCTCAAAATACATTTCAGGACCCTTCCTCTTTCTTTCTTGGACAATACAATCAACAAAAGAATCCTGGATAGTATAATCAACAACAAAATTTTGGCAGCACATGGCAGGATCAACCATTTACTAATCAGAACTGGAAACCCCAGTAGTACCCACCTGTAATTCCTACCTGGCCAAACCAGTTTGGCACAAACCCCAACTGGAAAAATCAACCAACTACAAGTTCCAATTGGACAAATTCACAATACCCCACCTCATTCTGGAAAAAATTGAATAATACCTACCCTCCACAATGGCCTAACTAGATTGCCCAAAACCCAAATTGGAACTAGAACTGGCAGCACCCTATGGGGATGAATAACCAACCTATGGGGATGACCTATCAAACCCAACCTCCGTTACAAACTCCACTCCCATTGGCCCAATCACAATTGTGCCCTCAATTACCTGCCCAACCCCACCTAAATCCCAATAACAGACCAACTCAGCTCGTCTAGATCATGGAAAGTAGAGAAGGGGAAATCAATTCAGTAGGGTGCAATGAAAGTCGGTTAAGATCGGGGTACATCATCTCTCCCGAACAAAATGACGTTCCCCAAGAATAGGGGAATGAAAAACAACCAGCAATAACACCCTCGACTGTGGTAATAATAGAAGAAATCAGGTAAGGGAGGGACATAGTCGAATCAAAAGACTCTGATAAGGATGCAATTCCCTCCCCTCCATTCCCTGAAATATTAATGATAGAGAAACCCACCGTATATCTTGACTTCGACATTGTAGGGGAACTCAGGAATTTATACATCAAAATTCCACTCCTGCAAGCCCTGCAAGATATACGGATCTACGCAAAGACAATCAAGGAGCTATGTGGGAGGAAGCCCGTTAGAAAAATAAAAAATTCATCATCAACAGTTCGTGTAGTGGGAGCCTTATTTGATCTAATTTTGGGTAGAGAAACACCAGTTAAATATGCAGATCCAGGGAACCCCATAGTAATAGTGCAGATTCAGAGTTGTTCCTTTCCAAATACCCTAGTCGATTTGGGGGTGGCCATCAACATTCTAACTATGGAAACCTACAATGCCCTGGGATTTCACTCTTTCGACCCAACCCCGATTATGTTGCAATTGGCCGATCGATCAGTGGTCAAACCGCTTGGCACACTACATGATATAGCCATTTTAATTGATTCTTGGGAATATCCCACAGATTTTCTCATCATCAACCCAAAAAGTGGACTTGAAAGGAATCCATTGATATTGGGCAGACCATGGCTTGCAACAGCTGATGCATACATAGGTTGTTGATCGGGTACAATGACAATTTCTAGAGGAGGGGTTACAAGGAATCTCAGCTTATATCCTCCAACCAAACCTAGTCCAACGATTGTACACCCACAATTGCCACCACCACGATAGCCTGAGAAGGATCTGCGTGCCCCACTAACGATGGAAGAAGTCCACAAGCAAAAAAATCATCTAGAAGATGATGTAATCAGTGGGTTTATTAACAACCCAACCATTGTAAGTAACCCAACATGCCAGATGCTCCAAGCTATTCTAGACTGTGAAGCACAGGGAGACCCACTGGAAGATTTAATGGAAAAAAAAAATTCGACTACCGTTGTTCACAACAACAAATCCATTGAGATCACACTAGGGAAGTCTCTGAAAATTAATGCCAACCTAGAAGAGAAACAACAACAAAAGTTAATCCAAACTCTCTCTAAATACCATCAATATTTTGCCTGGGAGTACTCTGATATGAAAGGTATTGAACCACAACTCTACAGACACCACATTTATATTGAGAAAGACTATTGACCTATCCGACAACCGCAAAGAAGACTAAACCCCCACCTCAGAGATATTTTTAAAGAAGAGCTACAAAAGCTGTTGGACGCAGATTTTTTATACCCTATCTCAGATAGTCGATGGGTTTCCCCATTAGTCATCATCCCAAAGAAAAATGGGAAGTGGCGAATTTGCGTTGATTATAGGGAACTAAACAAAATTACTCAAAAAGATAATTTTCCATTACCTTTCATCGATCAGGTCCTGGATACCCTGGTAGGGAAGAAATTCTTCTCTTTCCTAGATGGTTTCAGTGACTACAATCAGATATAGATTACCCCAGAAGATCAGGATAAAATGACATTCACATGTCCTTGGGGTACCTTTGCATACAAAGTATTGCCCTTCGAACTTTGTAACGCTCCAGCTATATTCCAAAGGGCCATTCTGAGCATATTCAGTGACCTGATCAGCGAAGGGCTTGAAGTCTACATGGATGATTTTACTCCGTATGGCGACGATTTCGATCAAGCCTTGACTAATCTGGAGAAGGTATTAGAACGGTGCATTGCTACCAAGTTATGATTAAGCCATGAAAAATGTCACATGATGATGACAAAAGATGTGGTATTAGGGCATTACATTTTTGTAGATGGAATTAGAGTAGATCTAGAAAAAATTCAGGTAATTCTTAATCTAACTACACCACACACACAAACTGAGGTACGTAGTTTCCTTGGTGCTTCAGGATACTATCGCATATTTATGCTAAATTTTTCAAAAACCGTTGCGCCTTTACATCCTTTGATAGGTAATGTAGAATTTCAATGGTCTGACAAATACGATGTGGCTTTTTCAGGACTCAAGAAATTGATCTCAACAATGCCAGTGTTGAGGGGACCTAATTGGAAAATACCATTTCAAATTTCCACCGACGCCTCAGACATTGCCATAGACGTTGTTCTGGGATAGGAAGAAGAAAAGAAACCCTAATCCATTTATTTCATTAGAAAGAATCTAACTCCAGCCGAACTTAATTATATAGTAACAGAGAAAGAGTTCTTAGTTGTTATACATGCCATCAATAAATTTCGGCATTATATAACAAGCTATCCAATTATCCTGTATATTGATCATTCTGCCATTAGATATCTATCTAATAAACCAATTACTAATGGATGGGTCACTCGATGGTTGTTATTATTGAAGGAATTTGATATTACCATCAAAGATTGACCTGGGAGAGAAAATCTTGTCGCAGAATTCCTGTCCCGATTCCCAAAAATAGACGACTCATTAACAACTGAGGATCAATTCCCGGATGAGCATCTGTTTGTTGTCGACACAAAACCACCTTGGTACACTGATGTAGAAAACTATCTAGCAGCAAGAAGATCACCGACACATTTATCATCCATGGTAAGATGATTGATTGTTGAGCATAGTGCACGATTCACTTGGATCAGTGGATATCTTTTCCACACAGGAGCTGATCTCCAGATACGACGATGCGTATGAGAGGACAAAATTTATGACATACTGAAGAAAGGACATGACGAGCCTTATTGGGGGGCATTGTGCAGACCGTAGGACTGGACACAAAATCTTACAGATGGGATATTACTGGCCCTCAATATTTAGAGATGCCAAGAAATATGTCCAGACATGTGACAACTATCAACAAATGGGGAAACCAAGTCAGGCTAATGAAATTCCCTTGAAAAGACAACAAGTTGTAGAACCATTTGAAATATGGGTGTTGGACTTCGTCAGCCCCTTTAATCCAAAGTCAAATCAAAAGGCCTACATTCTTGTTGCAATGGACTACATGACCAAATGGGTAGAGGTGGAAGCTTTATCAAATGCAACAGAAGAAGTAGTCATCAAATTCCTTTTCAAATTGTTTGTATGGTATGGACTACCCAGAGAAATAATTACTAACGGAGGGTCACAATTTATAGGCCATAGAATCACTGCCACCCTAGACAACTATCACATCAAGCACAAAGTTACCTCTCCATACCACCCACAAGCAAACGGGCAAGTAGAAAGCACCAATAAAGTCCTAGAGGCAATTCTGACAAAGAATGTCTCAACAAACCGACAGAATTGGGCTACTGAGCTCCCAAATTACTTATTGGCTTATCGTATAAACTGGCATAACACCATTGGCTACTTTCCTTACCATCTAGTCTATGGTAAAGAACCCATCTTCCCAATAGAATTCAAGATCAAGACCCTAAGAATGGCCTAGGAAATTGGAATAAATCTTATAGAAGCACATAAATGATGCCTTCAACAACTCAACAAATTGGATGAAGCACACTTATCTACTATGGAGCGCACAAATGTTATCCAGTGATAGAGAGAAACCTGGAACGACAAGCATATCAAGAAGAAATCATTCAAGAAAGGCGACTGGGCGCTCCTCTATGATTCCAAATTTCAGGACTTTCCTGGGAAATTACAGACACGATGGCTAGGGCTGTATGAAATTAATGAATTCCATGATAATGGAATGGTTACTTTGAGCACCATCGATGGGTATGGATCACCCTTTCTGGTCAATGGACACCGGCTGTGACTTTACCATCAACCACCTTCAAAAGATTCTTTTTATCAAGAAGTAAGTAAAGACCCTACGGTGCAGATTTTGGCTGGCTAGGAAGGTAACCCATCCACCCCAACTCCTTAAATGATGTATTCTATTTATATTGTACATACTGTACATAGTTTTCCAACTGAGTGGTTAGTTTTTTTTGTTTTATAAAAAGTCATCTAGGAAACAAGAATCAGGACAGATAACTACAATTAGCACCTTCTTCTGTTCCATACTCCCATTTTGTTTTATCATACAGACTCTATCTTTTACATGTTCATGATGATGTTTTTCCTTTTTTAATGGAACAACTGTTGTTCCCTTTCTCACGCGCTTGTTGTTTCCTTTTTGAAACAAAACAACTGTTGTTCCTTCTCGCGCGCCTGCTGTTCCTTTTTTTGAAACAGAACAACTGTTGTTCTTTTTCACTCAACTGCTCTTCCTTCTTGCATGCCTGCTATTCCTTTTTTTGAATGAAATAGATGATGTTCCTTCTCGCTCAACTATTGTTCCTTCTCACGCAACTTTTGTTCCTTTTTTGAACGAAACAACTGTTATTCCTTCTCACGCAACTATTTTTCCTTCTCGTGTTCCTTTTTTGAATGGAACAATTGTTGTTCCTTCTCGTGCAACTGTTGTTCCTTTTTTTGAACGGAACAACTGTTGTTCCCTTTTCGCGCACCTGATGTTCCTTTTCTGAGCAGAACAACTATTGTTCCTTTTCGCACGATTGCAGTTCCCTTCTTTACCATTCAAACACTAGCCATTCCTCCGGAAGTGCGAATTTCATCAATTAATTTTCACTAGCACTATTTATAATCATCATTACAACAATCTATCATTATTTTGTGGATGGTCCCTCACACCTTAACAAAAAAAAAATTCATGGATTAATCTCTCTGAAATATCTTAAACCTTGTTCATAATCAATCACCACCATAAGTTGTTTCTTTCCCTTACATATACAAATATACCTGAATGATATTCTTCCTCTATATTATAAGGAATCTTAAGCACATTTTTCCTTGGCATCTTTACACTTCCTTATACCATCCCTTATTCTTAAGGAGTAGATGAGCCTCCCTCAACACAATATATATATATATATATATATATATAATAAAATTTTCCCATAAAGAACGAGGGGTCTCATCACGAGCCAACCTACCACGATCATAGGATACTAACCTAAGTGACATTCCCATTATGGCCACCACACCAGGGCAATGGCCTTTGACATTTTATTTTTTCAAAGGACAAGAGGTCTCATCATGAGCTGGCTTGTTCACTTAAGTTATAATCTAGTGAGTGGAATTATCATCATATGGCCACCAAACCAGGATAATGGTCTTTTTGGGAAAATACAATTCAAATATTTATTAGGAAAATATACAAATAAATAAAGATACACAACAAAAAAAACCTTTTTTCATAAAGAACGGGGGGTCTCATCACCAGCCAACCTACCACGATCATAGCATACTAACGTAAGTGACATTCCCACTATGGCTACCACACCAAGGTAATGGCATTTGACATTTTATTTTGTCAAAGGACAAGAGGTCTCATCACGAGCTGGCTTGTTCACTTAAGTTACAATCTAGTGAGTGGCATTATCATCATCTGGCTACCAAACCAAGATAATGGTCTTTTTGGAAAAAGATGATTCGTATGTGTATTGAGGATAAAGGCTCATCTACGGGTTAAAAGGAAACCCTACCGACAACAGTGGCTCTACCTATGGTATGAACGATTATCTCAAAATACCAAGTTTTTGTGTGTCTCTAGATCTCCTTTACTCAAAAAAATGAGGCTATCATATCAGTTATACTCAATCACCAGGAAACGTAACAATATTATGTTATGTGGACTATTAAAAAATGAACGTATTTAATTTATTTTTGATTGATTTCTTCATAAATCATTTTTTTCACATAGGTGTAATAACTTTACAAATTTCACACATCAAATGAATATCGTTTAAATGATTTTTGGTGGCATATGTCTTTTTGAAAATTATATATGGTTAGCTCCTATCGGCGGCGGCGACGCAATCATTACCTCTCACCCAAAAATACCCACACTCATTATTTCCGCCTATACTGATGGTCGAGGATGACCTCTACATTAATGAGGGGGATGCTTGGCACACTTCTTGACTAGATATAATGATTGCAATAAATAAAAAACCCATTCTTTATACATTCGTTGTTACTGATATTTTCCATTTCTAACATCTGCTTCTCCAAAGCTGGTCTAACCAAATTTGTAAAATAGGAACGATAGTCGTTCTTTCTTTCTCACAAAAATATGGTTGGCAGAAGTGTGCGTAGAGAGACGACATTACTCTAAATTACAGAATAGGCAAGAGAAATCCTACACCACCTAGGGTGGACAGAGTACTCTAGCCGCTTGCAAGGTTATGACACAAACGTCATGCTCGAATTCTTTTAAAACCTGTAAGGAGATATCTCTATGGTACAAGGCATACAAATTTCTGTTACTTCGGAAATCATAGCAGAAGTCACAGGCCTCCCCAACACAGGCATTCAATGGATAGGGAAATACACGAAGATGAGGGAATCCATGGAATCTTTCACAGAACTGAGGGAAGAATTAGACAAAAAAGGAAATGGACTTAATCCCAGCACCCTCAGTGAACCGTGGAAGGAATTGGCGAGGATAGTTCAACGCTACATCACCTGCGATGGACAAGACGATGTAATTCGATCACACCATCTCAAACTGTTGGTAGCCTTGAAGTAATGGTTATTACTTAATTTACCTTTCTTCCTGCATACCATACTACATGAAGTTTCCTTGAGGACACAAAAGTCCAAGGATCCTATTACTATCATTAGCCACCACAGATTAGTAAAACTAATAGTGGATAAAGAATTGAGTCAAACTCAGTTGACTTGGGATAATTTGATTAAGGCCAATAGACCTCCACAAGTGGAGCATGCCACCACCACCCAAAGAGAAATTTTACCACCTCGGATTGAAGTTGAAGAAGAACCTGTTCAAATCATTGAGGCCAATAGACCTCCACAACTGGAGTAGGCGACCACCACCCAAAGAGAAATTTGACCACCTCAAACCAAAATTGATGCAGAACCTACTCAAATTACTGAGGCCCAGACCTCACAGACACAAGCAGTAACAAAAAGAAAGAAGAGAACAATGGTTGCTCTTAGATCCCCCCTAGGACAAGGAAAAGAAGAAAACAAATCCAGGAAACAACTGAAGCAATTCAAGATCCAACAGAGCACCCTGAAGAACTTCAGAATGTCATGGAACAACCTTTACAGGAAAATGTTCAAGACATTGACCAAGCAGGGCAGACATCACAAAAGGATAATCAGGGAGACACCTGACAAAACACTTTTTTAAGAGTTATGAGATAGAAATGGCTTAGGTTTTGGGGAACTTAGGAGGAATTTATTTTTGAAGAAAGAAATGTCCTTTCCAGATGACACAACATAGGAGGAATTTATTTTCGAAGAAAGAAACCCCCTTGAATAGATAGAGCACTTGGAAGGATCAGAGGGACAACCCTCTGCTGTCCAGAATGAAGAAGACCCCGAGGTCCCTCACAAACAGAAATTAGTCAAAAGCCAGAAACAAATTAGGAAATTAAAGAAAGAAAATAAATTGTTGAATAAAAAGGATAAAAGGGCTGAAGCATTAAAACAGAAGGTGGGAAGAATCAAGGGGATTATTAAAGAATTGAGAAAACAGTTAAAACTAGCAGACAAAACCCACAGAAGAAAGAAAAACAAAAGGAGTAGAGTGCAAGGAAGAAACCCTCTTCCTAAGCAAGCAGTTAGTACAAATTCTGTAGGAATACAGACTGACCCTGAGGAATTAATAGTAGAGGAAGCAACAACCCAGGATGAAGATGTAATTCCTGTAGAAACACAAGATATGGTTGATACTGAGATACAGACAGATACTCTGATTTTAGAGGAAACAACTCAACTGTTTGAGAAAAATTCTACTATTTGGAGACTGGAAGAAGAACTATTGCAGTCTCAACAAACCCTGACTCAAAACATAGGTGAATTACTGACGATAACATAGCAGTTTCAGGAACAGAGTACTATCATGAATAGACTGGAAGAAGAGCTTGCACAGACACAACAAGAATTAATTCTCTCCAGAGAAGAAATGAATGAATATCAAGCATCCCAATCTCAGGCATAGGGTGCTATCATTCATGAGCTAAAATAAGAATTGCGACAAGCCCAGCAAGCATTGATTCAATCCAGGGAAGATATGAGTGCTATGGAAGAATACCAAGCATCTCAATCTCAATCACAGAGTGTCATTATCGATAGACTAAAAGCATAACTTACACAAGCACAACAAGAATTGTTCCAACACCAACATGAAATGGTAACTAGGACTGAATATCAAAGGGTTGTTAAAGAATTGAAATATATGACAACAACAGAGGGTGAAACTTATGTTGTGCTTACCAGAGCCCAAGAGAAGACCCAAAAGGTGCAAACCCAATTGGAAGAAGCTTTGGAGCAAATCAAACGCATCTGTGATGTCTATTATGATGCCATCAATTGCAGAGCCCCTACCACTAATTATGTTTTATTCTTGCTGGAATGGTATCTATTGTTGACAGTGAAGGCCATCAGAGCAGGTAAACCCATTTCATTTTCCACTGTCCCAGAATTTATTTCATGTTTCAGAGATCAGGAAGAGAAGGTACAATACCTTCTGTGTGAATTATATTTCCATAATCTCATTTTGGATGAAGTTAGAGGAGACAACCTTGGCCTTTTCATAGGGAACATAAATTCCAGGCATTCCTTTCCTTTACTAGGAACCAAGTCATATGGGGTAAGGCTCACAAAATGTTCATAAATAGGGAAAATGGTTTAGATCTTTGGATTAGAGGAGAGCCTCCAAAATCCTTCCCAGCCATCATGTGACACAAGACCTTCATGAAAAGGGAAAGGGTTATGGACTCATTGGCTCCTATCCATTTACATGTCATCTGCTCAGGTATCACATATTTTGGATAATTCAAGGAAGAAGATCTTGCTGCTTCCAAGCTAAGATGGGATGTATCCTCCGATGAGGTTAAAAGTAGAGAGCCCTTTGGATATAGAAATTTCTTTGCAACAATCTTCAGAGTAGAAATATATGATAGACTACTCTATGAGGAAGGACCATCTTGGATGGGATGCAGGTATAACCCCCTTCTCCTCTGGTTTCCTCCAGAAGTTTACTAGAAGGATTTTCAAATTAATAAAAAGAGACAGGAAACTGCTTTTGAAAAAATCAAAAGAAACCATGGTTTCAGGAAACCTAGTGAACCTACTTTTCCTCCCTACAGTATAACTGGTTTACATGAAAGACTCTAGCTTGCATGAGGACATGCAATAAGGTAAGCTAGGGGGTATGTTGGGTTACGAAAAAGGTACATATATCTTTTTTTTTCCCACAGTTCATGATATGATTTTGATTGATTCTTTAGATAGTTAGGGATAGATAGGAAATAATATGATTAATATGTCTCTTAGGGTTGTTATTAAAGTTTTATTAAATAGATTCTAAATTACAATTGGAATGGTTTGATTTTGTTGCAGAACTGGACAAATAATTGTCAAAGATAACCAAAGAGATTTTGGCTATGCGCAAGCTGTCGAAGGTTGAAGACTTTTTAGGCATAAAGTAGTTTGAAGATAATGCATTTTTCTATATTGTAATTTTATAATAGTAAAGAAATCCTGAGGATATTTCGATCCTCAGGATAGTTTTATTTACCCAAACTATTTTAATATATAAGAGGGTAATAGATCCAGAAAAACATATAGAAAAAAGCGCATTCAAGTAATTAGATCCAGAATTGTTTTGCGCAAGCATTTTTTATAAATGTTTTACCAGCCATGGAATCAATGAATGTTTTGAGTGTTTTTATTGTTTCCGTGCTCTGAGTTTCTCACAACAGTACTTCTGAAGACCGAGGGCCCAGTCTGAAGGAGATATTGTCTCATTCTGTAATTGTATCAATTCGAAGTTTGATTTCCATTTTATTATCCAGATCTCTTTTATAATAGCCAAGGATATATGCATAAGTGTGTTAATGATTTTATGATTGTTTGCATATAGAAGACAAACATTTCGATTAGTTATTGATGATTGTTGTTAGGATTCCCATTTCTAAAGTAATTGCTTGATAGTTCCTCACATTTTCATCTACGATGTTCCTTTTCCTTAGATTTACGATTGTTGTTCCTTTCGGTTAAAGTTACAATAGTTGTTCCCTTCAGTTAAAGTTACAATAGTTGTTCCTTTCGGAAAAGTTACATTAGTTGTCCCTTCCAATTAGATTATAATTGTTGTTTATTTCCGTAGATAAAGTAATTTGTCATTTCATTTCTAGTAATTAAAATTCATAATTGATAGTTAATTTTGTAAGTCCTTAATTAAATTCAATTACTTCTTTCTAGTTAAGTGAATTCAATAGATTAATTAGTTCCTTTCCATTTCACAACATCTTAGTTATAAGATTTCAATTCCATTTAGTTCTTAGAATCTTTGGTGAATGTTTGAGGAAATTGATTGTTGATGAACTCAGATTTGGTTTAGCTACATGATTTTAGGCTACCTACATAGACTTTGTTGATGTTCTTGAGATAAAAGACGAATCTTCGGGTTGATAAATTAATGTTAAACTAAGGTTGTTTTTAGGACATCTTTAGACACCAACACTCCTAACTCCCAAATTTTTGCAACTATAAAGGGCCCAAGCCAATACATCTATAACTTCCCTGGATTCTTTTGGTACTTACCATTATAGAGAAATACTTTGTCGCCTTGAGAAAAAGTCTTAGTCTTGATGTGTCTGTCATTCCAATCCTTTTCCCTTGCTTTTTCCACAACCTGATGAAAATTTGATAAAACTATGGCTTCCTCAACTTCCATCGGTTCTACAACCTCTTCCGCAATAGACTCATCATTCGTCATCTGAGTAACTTGTGCAATGCATAGAGTTAGAGTGATGAACTCAACTGGTACTATTGCTTCTCTCCCATACACCAGTTGAAAACGGGTATACTTGTGTATCTTATTCATAGTGGTTTTAAATTTCCAAAGAACAACCAAAAATATCTCATCCTAGTCATCCTAATTAGGACAAAAAAAATTATTCAACCCCTTCTCTAGAATCTAATTGAAGGCCTCCATTGTACCATTGGATTGGAGATGATAAGGACTATTCTTGTGATGTTGAATAAAAAATTATTGATTAAGGGTAGAAATTGTCTCACTAATGAAATGATTTCCTTGATCACTAGTTAAGCTCCTAGGAAACTGAAACCAATTAATAATATTCTAAAAAATGAATCTGGTTGTTGTATTTATAGAACCATCCTTTATAGGTTTTGCTTCATCCCAGCGAGTAAGATAGTATGTTGCGGTAATGATATATATTTCCCTTCGAGTGTTTTGTTGGTGGATTAATAGGTCTGATGAAGTCAATAGACCACTTCTCAAATGCCTGTATTTCCTAGACAAGATATAAAGGAAACTCATCCTTACACGATGGCTTATCGACCCTCTGACAAACATCACATGCTCTAGCATATTATTTGGAATATTTAAACATGGTAGGACACCATAATCATTCTTGAAGTAATTTTTGTATGGTAGCCTTCCCTCCGTCATGACCTCCCACAACTTCACTATGACACTCCCATAAGATCTCATTCCTTTCATGATGTAGTACACACCTTCTAAGAATGTTATTGAATCCCAATTTATATAGCTGACCTGAAATCAATTGGTAGTCAGTTGCATGAACTACCAAATTTTGTTTCTTGTTGTATAATAAACATCGGGGAAGAAACCAATAGTCAATAATAGGGAAATATCAAAGAGATAATATGGAATAACTTCAATCTTAAATAAATATGCATCTAGGAGCTAGTCATCTTCAGTTCCACTAGATTCTCCTAACTCTAGCCGAGATAAATGACTACGGCCAACATTTATCTTTTTAGGTTTGACAACAACTTCAAAGGAGAATTCCTGGAATAAAAAAAGATGTTTCAGGATAAATCCGTAAGTGCGGACACAAACCGATCTCCCTAGATCCACCTGGATCTAGAACAAAACAGGACAGAATAATACACTTTCCCTAGATCTAGCCTATTGAATGAACTAAGAAGTAAGGATTATGGACATACCTTATGAATGCTTTCCTTAGGTCTCTGTTGTTCCAAGATTTGCTCCAATGCTCTTGCACCGTCCAGATCACAATAGTACAAACCAATCGAAGTAAAGACGAATTAATATATTCAATAGCTAGTCTATACATATGATCAAGGAGTTATGTAATAAAGTGACATCATCTTTATGGGAAAGGGACATATTACTGTATTGAATTAATTGAAAGTGAAACTTACAACCTGAGCCTTGATGTCGTAGGTCTCCTTTCGATGGCTCCTAGATCTGACACACACACTTGCTCATGCATGAAGAAAATCAACCACTTTTAATGACTTTGTTGTAGTCTCTTGCTGCTGTAGCATCAATCCTCCATACAGTCATGCACTAATTCTCCAATCAATCTCTTGCTAGCTTGCTTCTAACTTGATTATTCTTCTTAACCCTTTCCATGAGAAATCTCCTCAATATATAGGAGAAGATAGATTAGTTACTTGGATAAGAGATGATCCCAAGATATCTGGAATGCCAGCACTTGAACAACCATTCGAAGCCAACTCATGTTTCTAGAAGATTCCCTTCTAGAAGATTCAAGATTTTATCTTTTTCCTTCCTTTGGAACATGTTCGCACCCTGGATATTAGTTACAGTGTGAGAGGTTCGCACCCCAGCTTAATGCAGCCTGCGAGAATCAGGCATTCTCGCAGGCAGCTATATAGGTAGCTTGCGAACATCCCTTAAAAGCATGATTTATGGAAGCAGACAAATGTAACTTTTTTAGGAAAGTATTCTTAGTGAAGATCTTGATTTTCTATCATCATAACATCATCATGACATCATCACACTGACCAAAATTGCGGATAACAAGAGCCACCTGCAAATCCTTCCTTCTAACACAATATTATTAACCAAATACTTCAAAGTTGAATGATTGGTGAAAAACTTGAAATCGCCTCCCACTAGATAATGTTTGAACTTATGTGGAGCATAGACCATGTATAACCCCTCCCTTTCTATGGTGGTGTAGTTGTTCTCTACCTGCGATAATTTTCTACTGGTGAAAAAAATAGGATGGTCCAAGTTACCTTCACCAAGTTGCACAACAATAGCACCTAAAGAAGTACTAGAAGAATCAATGTTAACATGGAATTCAACCTGTTAGTTAGGATATATCATAATAGGAGAACTTATTAACTTCTCTTTCAAAATGTTAAAAGCTCGATCACATTCAAGGTTCTAGTGGAAAATTTCAATTTTCCTCAGCAACTTCTCTAATGGGGCATTTATGCTTGTGTAATTCTTGATGAATCTGCAATAGTATCCAGTATCACCGAGAGTGGATCACAAATGCTTGGAAGTTGTAGGGGGAGGAATGTTGAGAATATCAAAAACCATCATAGGATCCACCATAAATCATTCTCTACAAACAATATGTCCAGGAAAATTTCCAAAGGGCACACAAAAAATGTATTTCTTCAGATTTAATGAAATTTGTAATTGTCTGCAACAGTAAAACATTAACCTAAGTTAGCCTATGTGTTCATTTATCAAGCCATATACATTCCATTCATCCATGTAAACCTCTATAAGCTTATGAATAAAATCTCAAAATGTCGCAAAAACGATCCTGAAAAAAAAAGCAGGAGCATTCTTATTCCCAAAGGGCATAAAATTCTAAGAAAAAGATCCCCATTCAGTAGTAAAAGTTGTCTTCTTTTTATCCTCTTTTGTAATTCCGACTTGATAATATCCTAAGAATCCATCAGTGAAATAATATGATTTTTTTCCAACCACCTGATCAAGTACATCATCACTAAAGGGATTAGGGAAATGATTATCCACACAATCTAACTTCAAAATTTTATTGTCCACACAAACCCTGATATCTTAAGTGCCTTTCTTACTTTGTATGTCAATTGGAATGATCCATTCAAATTTATCCACATGGGAAGATCGACCTAGTCACAAGCATCATATATATTTCCTTCTTAACCTTCTCTTTGACCCTAGGATTTTATCAATACAACCTATGTTTAAATGGTTTAGCATAATATTTCAGTTCTATCTTCATTTCTCCTAGTTCTTCTTTAGTTCCCTTATGTTCTGAAAATATATTCGGGAACAAGTCCTCACACTCCCGCAACAGGGCTTGGATCTATGTCATAGTTTGTTCATCCCAATAATATCTTGTAGAAGCTATCTTAGGGTTCCCTTCACTCTCAATTTTCATCTTCCACAAATTGATAGGTTGAGTATATGAACTACTGGTGTTACTAGATGAAGTTTCTCTAACTTATGTTGTTCCTGTCGATTCATTAAAGGTCATTGGGTCAAATGTCTAAGCCCCTCCAAACATTCAATATCTTCAGGGTCTTTGTCAATTTTACTGCAATCCATAAGTATCCATGCAAGTGATGGATAAAACCTAAACTAAGGCAAGTTTTTATTCTCAAAACATATTGTAGGGGAATTCTTGGGTTTGAATTCATAAAAAAAAAACATTCTCTTAATTTGTTGCAAGACATTTGTGATTTCTGAACACTTACCAGAAAAGGAGAAATCATGACAAAACTCATCTTGTAGTACCTTCCAGCATGCAGTCTATATCCTAGTCTCCTCATGCACATACTAGGATTTTGGACTTGTCCCCATAGAATGAAAGAATTGATGTACCCATAGATGAGAAGGTAGTTGTGAAACTTACCATACCTTAAGACAATATTCAATATGCTCAATTGGTTCAGATAAACCATCATATGTCTCCAAAGTTAATATATGAATCTTCATTTTTCAATCTCCACTTGATTGGATAACTTGCGATGGAGGAAGCAAGTGATATTGAATATAAATCTCAATATCATCCCAATAAGAAAGATTTCCCTTATGATTATTGTAATATCCCTTAGCAGAACCCAAATGTAAATATAATCCAAGTATATTTAAGCTAGTGAGTTGTTTAGACATCACTTTTGTAATACACCTTTCATGGCATGGTGCACGCATATACTGCGCAATAAAGGAATGTAATGTGCACATTTATGAATACCACGCGCAGTAACTAAGGTGCGCGCAACCTTAAAGATAGAGGATACAATGCGCAGTAACTAAGTGCACGCAATATTAAGGTCAGCGAACCTTTGTGTATATAATATGCATTATAGGCTGGTGAGCCACTATTATAAGCTAGAATGTTTATGTCTTGGAATTAGGCCAGCGCACCTAGATGTTAAAGGCTAGAGCGCCTACTTTGTACATGACTCATGATTAATATAAAATACATCACTGCGCGTAGACCGACCATGATAAAAGAGATGGGGGATTGAACTTCACCAGTTAGGGAAAGGGAGGGCCAAAAGTCAAGGGAGTATTATATTAATATTTCCTAAAACATAAAGTATGGATAATTAGTTTATCCTAAGTTCTAAAGTAGGGGAAAAGTGGACAAAAGTAACTTATGATATGACAAGTGTCAAGTTGGGGACATGCATTCATATCGTGGGGAAACTTAGCTTAGAGGGGGATTTTTCTCATAGATACCTTACGAACGAGGGAAGGGGGGACCATCAGGTTGACCATCACTTTTGACAAAGAGTTCACGATGATTCCAAAACACACTCAGTTATCGAGTCAATGACTCCATGACCATTTCACTCATACATTCCATTATCCTTGAGACAACCATTTCACCTTTCCAAAGCCTATTTCCCCATCCTTTTGGTTGGTGTACCTGGTTAGCTTGGAGTGGGATTGAAGAAGTGGGTTGTCAGGCCCGTGAGCAGTTCTCTGAGTGAGAGAATTGTTGGGTATTGATTTCCATAGGTGATAAACTGCAGCTACAATGCTCTGAGATTTCTAGTCCAGCCTATTGGTGAAGCCCTAGAAGGGAAGTGGGGCAGCCGAGGGACTGTTGAGCAGAGAAGGGGCACACTTCCTTGGGTGGGAAAGGTATGTGGGGAATGAGAGGATGTAGGTTGTTAGTTGAGTGAGCACCTGAGATGAAGTCTTTCCTTTTGTCCATGAGCCTTAGCCTGGATAGGAATCCCTTTACCCTGGGTGGAGTTCAGTCCCAGCTCGAGGGTGATTCACTGTTGAGAGTGATGAACAATGTAGTTTATGGATGGGAGGTTTTTGGACGGTCTGTAAGGAGTTGGTGACAGTATTTATAAGATAAGTACCACTTGTATGATATATGGATATGTTGTTTTGTTATTTACATGCCTATGTTATGATTTTATCATATATGTGACTATGATTGCTTGTGTTCTTATGGGTAATTTCTTGTAAATGATGCATATCGGTAATTCCTATTATTTTAATATAAAAGTTGTATGTTACAAAAAGTAATTGTTTGTTTATGTTTATATGTAAATCTTCCATGAGTGTGCTATATGTATATGTTTTAGTTGCATGCAGTCTAAAGAGTAAATTTAGGTGGCATTTCTTAGTTGACTACTAAGTATGCTATTGTATGTTTTGTAGTATGGGAATGAAAGTGTTCCCTAGAGTAGCATGGCCCGACCTGATGGATGGGAATATTACCGAATGGCGTTAGAGCATGAGTGGTTGCTCTGGAGTGGCGTACCCTGGCCTCAGGTTGGTCGGGGGGGGGGGATCGTTACAGTATGGTATCAGAGCCTCAGCTCAACACTGAGCTTGGATGGAATAGAAGGGTGCAATTGAAGTGAATATTCACAGAAAAGTAACTTCAAAGTGACCAGAATTAGAGTCATAGAGTGTCCTTGGAAAAGGTTGGTGTACTGGCATGCGTGGTAAATTTGGCACCGCGCGGGAAAACATGGCATGTCAGTGTGCATGGTAAATTGTGGCGTCGCACGGAAGATTATTATGTGTAGATGAATGCACTGAAATTATCCTTGCACAGTAAGACCACACATATTAAGGTGCACATGGGATGCACAAGTATTTCTTAACATAGAGGAGTTTTATTGGTACGCGCATAAGTATGAGTATAAGTTGTTTCATGACGGTGTATTTAGTAGTGTGTGTAGATATTTGAGCACGAAGGAATATGTTAAAATTGACATGGTGCATGCATAGGATGAAAATGCATGTGGAATATCAGTGCGAAGTATCGAAACTGTGCACAGTGGATATTGGCGCACAATGCCAAAGTAGTGCGCGCAAGTAGTCGGTATGACGAAGAAGAAATGCATAGTAGATTTAGGTGTACGGAGAAGCGTTTACCTTGTAATATTGCTATGCATGATAATATAAATGAACAAGTCAAGTTAATGTGTGCGAAGTCGGTTGGAAGGCAAGGAGTCTGAGTTTAAATTGCATAATAATAAAAGAAAAATAAGCACATAACCACATTGAAGCATTAATTAAAAAGAATTCCGAATTTTAATTTCTTTCGATTTAGACAGATGAAAATAAAATATAAGATTACAAGAAAAACTTATTATAAAAGAAAACAAGAGTCATAACATCACCAGATAGAAATTGTAATAAAACAGTATAAAATCCATTTATGTATTTATATAATCATATTAATCACAAAATTACAAAAGGGTTATGACAACAGTTAGCCTGTTATAAAAAGGGTCGTTGAATACCAGACCTATCATCTCTTGTACTCTTTACCTCCACTATCGATTGTTCAAAATTCACTGAGACATGCTTATATTAGTTGAATACTTACTTCAACTTAGCGATCTTCAACTTTAAATAAGAGTCTAACCAGACTGGTTAATTTTCTCTAACGCTTTCAGCTGCTTCAACCGTAGATTCCTCCTTCTTATGTCGCTTACTCCTTTTCTTCTTAGCGGTTGGCTTGTTCATGAATAAATCCTTTACAGTGGGATTCAACCTGACTTCCAATCATGAGTCTATAACCAGCCCTGTGTGGAACTTAGTTGCTAGAAGGTGCATAAGGACCCTTTCCTCCTTATTCGCAGGAAAGCCTAGCATGTTGCTTGAATAACCAGTCTCACTCGACTTAGCTTTGTCCATGTATATCAGGTTGGGGATACCGAAATGTGTCTTTACATAGAGAAGGAAGTTGAGCAGCTTGAATATTACTACGGTTATGGATAGGTAGATATCTTCATACTTGGGGAGTGGTAATTATAGAACTCCATTTATGAAGCACAGATAGATTATGTACAAAGAGCGTTGGGTTGCCATGCTCGGCCAATCCATTTTGAATGATTAGATTATGAGTTCTTTACATGGAAGTGTTTAGCTAATGTCACATGGTTGTGAAGTAATGAACGAATGAAGCAGGGCGATCTAACTAGCCGTCGCCTTCTCCAGGAGTGTTGGATTTGACATGTTGAGACACGTAATGTCGCATATTAGCGAAAGTGGTTTTGACAAAACCACCTTCTTGCGCAAGTGTATCTCGAAAGGCACTATGCATCAACATTCTCAAGAATTGGGTATTATATAGAATTGTCATGGTGATAACACCAGGAAACCAGGAGTGATAATGTTGATGTGTATGTTGAATCGAAATGGTGCATATTCTCATGAATTGTTGATTTGTTAGTCTGATTAGTTTCGATGGCTGCACATTTTGTAGAATTAACAACAACTTGGTTAGGTCAGACCAATGCAGAGTCCATATGAATGGAAGAGGTGCAAGGGAATTACAATCATCCAGATAAGAGTAGAGGGATGGATGTCTATTTGGGCATGGAAGGAACAAACTCCAACGAGCATGGAGAAGAAAGGAATGAAGATATGAATATGGCTGAGACCATTAAGAATTTGCAGAAGGATGTCCAAATCCATAAAGCTGATAATGAAAGGCTTATGAAATACAAAGAGCAATAGGATGACTTCAACATGAAGCTATTGGAAGGTTTAAACAAAATAGAAAAGAAATTGGTTAAGGAGAGTGACTCAAGTAGATCTGAGAGTCACAAATCTTCAAAGGAGAAGGGAGAAGTAAAAAGTGCTAGTAGACATCACCATCATCCCCGTAGGCATTCCCTTAAGAGAGTAGGAAACAAATCAAGTCCATCCCCTATTAGAAGGTATAAAAGATCTTGGGTGGATGAGCTATGAGAAGAAATGAACAAAATCAAACCTCCTGCATTTGATGGTGAG
>ML805488.1:181094-248720 GCA_009831015.1 Picea engelmannii
TGGATTGAGGTTGGAAGGGTGAGGGAACTATACCCTCGTCTTCACATAGACTGAGATAGTCTTTTGGAGGTCCAAAAGCTTCCCAATGGGGAGGTGTGATCAGGGGATCAAATTTTGCTCAATTTTCAAAGTGCTCGGAATGCGACGAAAACAGTGCCATTACGTTTGTCTCGTCTTCCTGATTCCGGTGGTATATTTACTTTCTCAAACAGAGTCCGTTTGAAGGAGTTATCGCGATTTGTCCGCCAAGCCAAACAGGCAAAATTTTGGATGTTGACTGTACTTGTCCGTACAGTCCGTACGGTGACGTGGCAGGGCCGTACCATCATGATGACATGGCAGTTGGATGACGTGGCACATTTTTATTGGTTGGTGGTTGTCCAATCAGGTGTTGACATGTGTCATAAGTGGCCAATAAAGTGTGGACACGTGGCCAAATCCTTTGGCGCCACGTGTCCCTATATGACTGGTTAATGATTGTTGTGTAAAATATATAGTGGGAGTCTGTGGGGTTCGACACCGGGACCTCCCTAACACCTAAACGACTTCACCTGACCGCCCGGCCATTGGGCCACACATCAGTTCTTATTATATGTATGTAAATGAATATATTTAAGTTTACGAAATTGTAATGTGGGCGGGGGGTCGGGCCAGGGCTTAGCCCCGGCCCGTGGTTTTTGTTAACGCATATAACCGTGCCATAAATATATATATATATTGCCCGACCGTTGGTGCATTGTAATACATTGCATTCTATTGCAATGTATTGTAATACATTGCATTGGATATGACCATGTGTTAGTATTGGCGCGGGGTTTTGAAACCACGACTCATATGTTAAGTGTTGGCGCGCGGTTCAAACGGTTTTCACGGTTCAAATGGATTAACCCATTTTTCACCCAGATTTTGGTCACATGCGCCATGTGCCCAAGAGCCGAGGCAGTTAGGGGCTGGTGCGCCCTTAACCATCCTACGGTTTGTACCGGTGCGCGGTTGTGTACGGGACTAAGTTTTTCCGCTTAAATAAGCATGTGATCCAGGTTTGCATAAGCAAGGGTGCGATTTGTAGAACTAGAGATAGTAAAGTTGAAGAGGGAGACTTCAAGGAGGCTATCTTCTTCATTTTTTGACTGTTTCAGGTGCCAAAAGAGCCCATACAGGGGTTTTGGGACACTGGGAAGCCATTGGAGTAGTCGGTTTGTCATTTTGAGCATTGTAAGGAATGTTTTTGAGCACTTTGAGAAATTTAATAATAATGATCCATTGGAAGCTGGACCAGGAGATGTATCCCAGAGAGGGGTGAACTCCTTTATCAAGTTGTTGTGTTTATGTGCTGATGTTCATTGTTTTATGTTGTTGTCTATGTGTATTTCGCATAAGTAATCCTTAATTTATGTGTTGCAAATTGATCCTGTTGCTTTAAACACATAAAATTTCACTTGCAATAATTATTCAAGTTTTTCAAGTCTTCTTCATTTTTAGATCAGTTAGTAGCAATGAACTCCTTTGAATTTCCTTCGAATCCCAAGGCCACTTTAATTGTATTTCCCAACTTCTAAGTAAGTTGTTCATCATATAATATATTGGAAAATAACTGAAACCAAATATCAACATCTTTTTGTGACTTACCTGAAGACTCCAACTGAGCATATGACTCTCTTTCTACCTTTGGGCGATGAGGGGTCAACTTGAAACTTGTTTCTGCAACTTTAGATGTTGATGAACCAGCCATATATCTGAACAACTCTACTCCATTTATGAAGAATTCCTTCTGTCGTGTGGGATCATACTTGGTATTATCCAACATAACCTTATAAATATTGATTTGATGTGGAATCTTTGCATCAACATCAATATTAACTCCCCATAATAATAACATTAATATTAGAACCTCTTCCTTCGGCTACAACACTTGGTTCAAAATTGATTAAATTGGATCCTCTCTATCTGGCTTGATCTTTCCAGTTAGCAATTAGATCAGGGAAATCTTTAGTAGCATGAGTATTATTCCTGCAATGTGAACACCAAGGTCTTCTTGGAAGTGGAAAATATCTCACAAGATTCCCTTGGCCATCACAATTGTAACAAAGAACTGGTCCTCTTCTGCTAATTCATCCACCTATGTGTTCACCTCCACCTCTACGATCTCCTCCAAATCCTTGAGGTCCTTCATTCACCCTAAATACAAATCGATCCAATCTATATATAAGTGCATTAGTATCATGACATTGATTAGGATTATGAGTTGGAGAACCACATAAATCACAGTACATGGTATTTGGAGCAAGTGTATATCTATACATAATGGGGAAATGTTGTGGGGAGTGCCCATGATTTCTACACATCTCACTGTATTTTGTATTTTGTATTCCTTGATTATTGGGAAAGACATGATATTAGACAAGCCCATGAAATTGTTTTGTAGCAACGACCTATGCAAATCCTCCTGATGGGCCATCTATTGGGGGTGCCATTGGATTACTAAAGGTCCCTGCACCTCTCAGTATCATACATTCAGTCACCAAGTGACCTTATTTGTAACAAAATCTACACCAAACTTGTGGTTGACCTATCTTCGGAATGGCCAAGTCTTGAATCCTTTTAGTCAATGCAGAGATCTGACCCAACAATTTTGTGAGACTCACATCTTCAAGAGGTCTCATGACTCTTAAGCTCCCCAAATATCCTTCCATAGCCTCAATATTCATATCCTTCTCCAATGATTCCCCTAGAGTGGCTATCATTTTCTATCTCAAAGGGATGTGGGTCAAAGGTAGTAATCCCTAGATGAACCACTCCCTTTAATGATCTTCATGAATAGGGTTTGTGATCTTCCCTATTGCGTCTTTAAAGCTATTATTGTATTCTCATGGAGATTCACCATGTCTATGATTTATCTCTTGTAGCATGGAAGTTTCTTGTTTCTTTGACTACGATAATGGGAATTCTGCAATAAACCTATTCCTCACTTAAGATAGATTAAATGCTTGACCTTGAATCCCTGGTTTAATAGTATTCATATACCATTTGATATCTTGACCTCTCAAGGTAGTTTGAAAATCAACCAACTTGTTTTCATCTGGAGTCTCTTGAGACCTCCATATGGCCTCACATAGAAACCAATTGTGTTCAACATCCTCTTCCCCCTTTCCCCAAAACTCATGGTATCGGGTAATGGATCCCACAAATTTTGCTTCCATTGATGAACTTGTAGACCCTACTAAAATAAACCCATGAGGTCCTAGTTGAAATATGATGGTATAATCATCACACTTCCACTATTACTACCAAATAAAGTTGGAGAACTCATATAACTAGGAAGGAATTACTAAAGAAACTACCAAATTTGTTGATGTCACTGGAGGAATAGGTAATTTTGGGCTCATTCCCTTGCCTCCTGAATGAATTTATTTTATCTAAGGGGTCTCTTTCTCCTACAACATGACATTTAATTCTTGATGCACACTAGTATCTTGTAGATTAACAAGGTATGATTCTTCTGCAACTCCTCATGAGGTCTAGGCTAATCATTCCTCATCAGTGGTGGCATCTATATGTACTCCTTCATCTACCTCCCCTGAACACTCTTCCTCTTGTCATATTCCTATAGAACCTTCAATTCTCACACCAATTCTCTCTTTCAACCATTGACTGGCTAGTCTTCCTCATCTCTACAACTTCCACAACTCTTCTAGATTTTCTCCATTACCACCATATGTTCTAATCTCTTTCCATAAATTATCGATCTACTTCATCATTTTATTCATATGATTCTTCCATAATATTTCAACAATGGAAGCCATATTCAGAGCTTGTTTGTCTTTGTCACTCTTCTCTTGACTTCCCCCCATATCTCAAATAAAAATTCTCATTATATTAACCCATGAACCCTCCCAGGAATCACCTTCCCTTAGAACAAGTGGTTAAGATTCCATGTTACCTGAGGGAACAGGAAATATTCCTTCTTCTACTGTCAAAGCCTTGATCCACAGATCTATTTCCCGCAACAATATTCTTATGGATCCTTCTCTGAATACAACTTCCTATTTTGAAAAGGCTTGATGATTTTTTGCAGTGAAGTCGATAATATACCCCTCAAGAGTATTTTTTACCTCATGAGATCTGATGATATAGATGATGAAGATCCGCTAGACTCTCAACAATCCAGTTATAGATATTTTTGACTCGGTATTTTTATTTTAGGGATTCTTATAGCCAATCTAACCACTGAAACAAATATTCAAGGAATTTAACCCAAAATATATTGTATTGGTCACTAGTAGGCTCTGAATAGAAAACAATATATTTCACTACCCTAAAACTCTTGTGTCGCAACTTGGCCTCCTTCCTTATAAATGCATCACACATTATTTCCCACCAATTTTCAACATAATACTTGTAGATACGATGATGCATCCTCTAAAACTTTCCTTCAAATCTCAGTCTCAGCAATAGAACCATTTGTTGGTGAAAAATCGAGACCAAGGTTCTCGACAATTACCAACAAAAATATTCCACTGTAGTATAGGAATGTTGGCATTTTCAACCTTTCGCAAGGGAAGGAGGTTTCACCCAAAGTGTGTCTGAGACATGTATGATTAAGGGAGTTGTAAAGAATATGACATCATATATATTTCTACAATACTCAGGTCCATAGGTTAATCATTGAAATCAGGGTGTGACAACATTCAAATAATACCAAGAAATGAATAAGCAAATACATAACAAAACTACAAATCCATTAATAGCATAATAAATAACCATAAAAAAACTTAAGGCCCCAAATCACTTCACTTTATTAGCAGCAACAGTACAAAAGACTCCATACACCTTAGATCAGATATATCACTCCTCAAAATACATATATATTCAATATATCATCTCGCATAGCGAGATATGCGTCCTTGTGATTCATTATAGACTCAAAACCTGCCATAGGTGCTACAGTGGTACCGACTGAGACAACTACAATACCCGACCATGAGAATAGGGTACAAACCAAATGAACAATAGTAAGAACAAAGACATACTGAAAGAATGTAGTCTTAAATACATTAACACCAGTGCAACCCTCTCCCTTTCCATCTCCCTTTTACTTATACATGCAATTCTTTGACAAAGTTGATTGACTTAATTAAATCATTTTTTTTCCTCTCTCAATATTTCTTTGATCTACCTGCAGTATTGCCTTTTTCACCACTTTTGAACCTTCCAGTCGTCGCATGGTGTATTTGAATTTTTTCGTCGCTCATCCTTATTGCTTTATCAAAAAATGAAGAGCCCAATAGTTATTGTTGCTGGTAATTTTCCTAGCAATGAGTTCTCTTGAGTTCCTAGTAGAGATATTCCTAATTACCTTTGCTAGAGATACCCTAATAAAATATCGGGATGCCCATGGAATGAGAGAAGTGAAGCGGTGCATTCCTTGGGTTGGGCGGGTCAAGAGGAAGAGAATTTAGAGGAAATTCAGGATAGTTGCAGGAGAATATCATTGGGTTGTGAGATATCCTTTTCTTTTGGATTCCTAGCCCCAACTCAGGGGTGACTTTCTATTGATATTTGGAACAACAATTATATGTTTGGGTGGAATTTCTTTCCAAATAAACTAGTTGCACAACTATTTTTAAAATATAAGTGTTTACCTATTTTCCTAAATTAATTTATGAGTTTAACTATTGTACATTTTACTCTATGCATGAAAAACAATTATATTTTTTTGTGGTGAAATTATTAGCTACATTTATGTTTTTAACTAGTATGGACAATTGCATGAGCTTGATTTTCATGTTCTTTATAATTCATTGTTTATGTTGGAATACTAAGACGGGGGGTGAATCAATATTAGTACTTTTAAACCTTTTTAACCACAATGTTCAAGGGTTGTCATCAATGACAACCAAACCAATCTATCAACAATAACCCCCTTTGGAATTGATGGCAACACTTTGCACGTTGATACAATATTGATGGCATAGAAATATTGATGTTCATACTCTTCATGTGACCATCACTACCCCTAGAACCATGCCTTTGATAGCTCTCTCTCTCTCTTTGACATCAATGTCAAAGGGAATCTTCCCTTTGGGGCTGCTCCCCTTGACAAAATTGTCTTTTGGTTTGCTCCCCTTGTCTAAACTGTCATTTTTCTCATCATTGGTGCCTCCTCGTGTAAATCTATGACATAAATGAAAATAATTCAAAATTCATTTTGGGGTAGAAACTATCCCAAGTGTTTGTCAAAGATACTCAAAGGATTCCCTTGAAAGTGGTTTGGTGAAGATATTTGTGATTTGCTCTCTTGTCCCAACATACTCAACCCTGAAGTTCTTCTCTACAACCTATTCCCTTAGAAAGTGAAACTTGATTGGAATGTGTTTCATCTTGGACTGCATCATTGGATTCTTTGAGATATTGATGGCACTAGTGTTGTCACAAAATATTGGAATGGGTTCATCATATTCAACCTATATATCCTTCAAGGTTTGTTTCATCCATAGTACCTGTGTACAACATGTTGTTGCTGCAATATAATCTTCTTCTGTTGTATATAAGGATAATTAATATTTTTTCTCACTTAACCAGGATATTAGACACTCACCGAAGTAGAAAGTTTCTCCACTTGTAATTCTTCTATCATCAATGCTACCTGCCCAATCTGCATCTATGTAGGAAGGAAGAGATAGATCATTTCCTTTTGGATACCATAATCCAAATTATTTTGTACCTTTTAGATATCTAAATATTCTCTTCACTGCCATAACATGTGATTCCTTTGGTGCTTCTTGAAACCTTCCAACATGTCGAACTGCTTGCATCACATCCAGTCTCGAAGATGTCACATAGAGTAAATTGCCAATCATAGATTTGTACTGTATCTGGTCTACATCCTTTGAATCATCATCCTTTCTTAGCTTGCAATTGGTTTGCATAGGATTACTGACTGGCTTGAAATATTCCATTCCAAACCTTTTTGTCATTTCTCTGATATACTTAGTATGAGAGATGAAGATACATGTGCTTCTCTGACATATACATAGTCCCAAAAAGAAGGAAAAATCTCCAAGAAGTGACATATTGAACTCATTATGCATGTATTTGCAAATATTTTTACTCGTCATGTCATCATCACTACCAAAAATAATATCAACAACATAAACTTCAGTTAGTGGGATATTATCTTGATTTACCTTTATGTGGAGATTTTTCTTTTCATTTCCTTTCTTGAAACCTTGTTGTTGTAAGTATATGCCCAGTCTTGAATACCATTCTCTGGGGCTTGTTTAAGACCATATAGGGCCTTCTTCAACCTGTAAACAAAAATTTCCTTCTCTGGCAGTTGAAATCCTTCAGGCTGCTCAATGTAGACTTCTTCCTCAAGGTCTCCATTTAGGAATGTTTATTTCACATCCATCTTATAGACTTTAATATTCTTAGAGAATGCATAATATAGAATCAACCTAATTTCTTCCATTATGGAAACTGGGGAAAATTTCTCTTCAAAGTCTATACCTTCAACCATAACCTTTACATACCAGCTTGCTTTCTTCTGAAAACCCACTTTATACCAATAACATTCTTATATTTTGGCCTTGGAACCAATTCCCAAGTGTCATTATTTTCTATCTGATATAACTCTTCATTCATATCTTTTCTCTAGAACTCATCCTTGTTGGATTCTTCAAAACTGCTAGTTGGATGTTGTTGTTCCAGTGAATGAATTCTTCTTCTAGTTTCAACTCCTTCATCTTTATTCCCAATAATTTGTTCTAGTGTATTATTCTTTTTCACTAGTCTGATAGGTGTCTTTGGAGGTACCTAAAGATCTTGTTTCTCTTTCTCTACTTTTGACTTCTCTTCCTCTTCCTCTTCTGCTTCTTCTTCCTTTAACTTTTTTTCATGATTTTGTTCCTCTAAATCTTTTTTTTCTTCTCTTATTCTTCATCCATTTGTATCATCAATCATCCCATTGATGCTTTCCACTATTATTTTGAGTCTTATATTGAAGCATTTATATGCTTTACTTGTGCTTGAGTACCCAACCAGTATGCCTTTTTCAACTTGGGAATCAAAATTTCCGATCATGTTGTCTTCCCTTTTGATGTAAAATTGTCTTTCAAATACTCTGAATTGCTTCACATTCCTTGGTATTCCTTTCCATAACTCGTATGGAGTCTTATCGTTGTTATTTATAAGCATTCCTCTATTTTGAAGGTGAATTGTTGTATGTACTACTTGTACCCAAAAGAAATTTGTAAACTTGGAATCCATTAACATGGTTTTGACCATTTCCTATACTTTTGTGTTCTTCCTTTCAACCACTCCATTTTGTTGAGGTGTCCTTGCTATTGATAGTTTCCTCATTATCCCATGTTCACTGTATAAATCCATGAACTCTTTTGATGTAAACTCTCCTCTATTTTCTAATCTCAAACACTTGATTTTCAACTCTATCTCGGTTCCAACCATCTCTTTGTATGTCTTGAAGTTCTCAAATGCCTCTGACATCTTCTTGAGAAAACACACTGTAGTCATCCTTGTTTATTCATCAACCAATAGTATGAAGTATTGTTCACCTTTTAGTCCCTTGGCTCTTTTCAGTCTGATTAGATCGAAATGTACAATATCTAGTATATTTGTTGTGGAGTATTCCTTTGTCTTGAACTTTTTGTTGGTTTGTTTTCCCTATAAACAATAGTTGCATAGAATGTTTGCGGGTCTTGAGATATTGTGCATTTCTCTTATTTCTTCCCTTTTGTTGACCTTGACAAGATTGTCAAAATTTGTGGGATCCATTATTTTATGCCAGAGCCAACTTTCATCTTCCTTTCCTAAGAAACATTTTTCTTTTCCAATTTCATTTAGTACATATATGTTTCTTGGAGTTCTCACAACTATCACCACCAATATGTCTGACCCTTCTCTTCTTATTTTTAATTTATGATAATCAAACACAAGTCTGTGTCCTTGTTCACACATTTGACTTACACTTAGTAGATTGTGTTTCATGTCTTCAATTAGTAGAACATTTTCTGCTTTGGCATCCTTACTTTTGAGCTTAATTGTCCCTTTTCTAATAATTATGGTTGATTTGTCATTCCCAAATGTAATTGATCCATATCTTTACTTATTTAATGTTAGAAAATTGTCCATATCACTTTTCATATGCTTTGAATAGCCCTTGTCAACATACCCTCCACGTATCTTATGTTTATCTTGTAGTGCAAGCATGCATTCTTCATTGTTAAATTGATCCTGCTTTCTTATCCATATTCTTTGTGGTTCATGCCTGTGACTGTTGATATTCGGTTGTGATTATCTAGGAGGAACATGAAATATACAATATTTGGCCATGGGTCCAAAGTTGTTACACTTGTAGAACTGTACTTCAGTGCTCAAAGATTCAAATCTATTGTATCTTTTTGTCTGTGCTTCATGAGATCTTCTTGAGTAACCATTTCTTGTGTAGCCTTCATAGTTATTTATATTCTTGGTATTGGCTCTACAATTCACATATTTATGTCCAAAATTATTACATGAATAACATAAATCAATAAAAATAGTTTGTTACCTAGGGGTGGAAGATCTTCGGAATGGAGTTTCTCTTCTGAATCCTTCTTCTTATCGGGGTCTATCCATTGTTGGTTGCCATTGATTCTAAAATATGAACCTTTTGGGTGGTTGTTACACATTATTTTCATCATCCCTATGACCGTTAATGATGTAAACCTATCTGTTTCCTTCAGAGGGGTCAGTGGCTTGAGTTCCTGAAGAGAGAAGGGAGAAGAACTTTTCCTGAGAAAAGAAGTTGCATTTTCCCTTGTAAAAACCCTGTAAAAAAAAGGAAGTTCGTAGGTTTTTATATAGGCAGGGTGTGAGAGTGCCTGATTCTCACAGGTTGCACCATATCTAGGGTGAGAGATGTTCACAGGTTTCTCTATAGGCAGCGTGCGAGAATGCCTACACGTGGGAAAAACAAGTGTTTTCTCGAATCTTCTAGAAGGAGAAACTTCTATGGTGAGGTGGCATCCGAATGGTTTGGATCTTACTCGCTTTCATGATTTAGTGGGATCATCCTAACCTCCTCACCTTATCCTCTTCAACTTATAAAAGGAGAGGAGTTCTCATGGAGAAAGTTAGCTTTTGTAGCTTTGGTTAGCTTTGGAGCTTTTGGGATTAGCTTGGATTGGAGTGCCTTTGAGATTTGCTTTGTCAAGATAGATTGTGAATATTATCAGATCTGTGCTCTCAGAATTATTGGAGTGAAAGTGTGTGGGGAAAAAAGGACAGTTGGAAGGGACCTTATGAAATCAAGGCCATGGTTGTAATCTCCCTTTCACATTTAATATGATACAGTAATATGATTCTTTCCTATAAAGCTTGTTGTGTTTTATTGTATGATTCCTTGATCACATACATAGGTTTATATTGAGTTTATGCTATTACTATTACTTTGGTTGGTTGTGTTCTTTTGAAATATCATCATCGTATGAGCATTGGAATGGAGATAGGATGGCGATGGCGAGAGGAAGCGACATTTAAACGGTATGTCACTCATCCCTCTTTAGTTAGTAAATTAAATATTTAAAACTTAAGGAAAGTGTCATGTTCTGGTGTGTTTTGTTCTAGATCTAGGTGGATCTAGGGAGATCAGTTAGTTTCCGCACCTACCGATTAGTCCGATAACAATGGTGCAGTGTCTGTAATCCTCTTCTTGGTTCCTCTTGTCTTCTTCCTCCTTAGAGGAACCTCTGACTATTTCTGCATATCTTATTTTTTATGTTGTCTTGGAGCTCGAACCTTTCTCTTTCTGGTTATATCCTAGTCTATATTTGTCATGGTGTGGAATTTGACTACTAGTGATCTCATCCATTACTTTGGTGTTGTTATACTGTGTGTCCTTCTTCTAAAGATATTTCTTTAGAGTTACTATTTTGGCTTCCAAGCCTTCGATATTTCTATAATTTTCATTTAATTGACCTATGAGTTCCTCTTTGATTATTTTGTCTTATTCTACTTGGATTTTCAACTTCGCAATCATCTGCTCAACTTCCTCGGAATTGGAGTTCTGAGATCCCTCTTTTTCTTTTAGTTCTTCCTTGAGTGACTTGATTTTCTTTCTTTCAATCCTTATCTCTTCTAGTGCGCTGATTAGTTCTTCTCTGAGATTGACTTCTCCTTCTTCCTCATAATCTTCTTCGAAATATTCTACTACCATGAAGAGTATTCTTTTTGTACATTTGTCACTATATTCCTCATCATCTGATGATGAGTATTCTTCTTTGGTGCAGAGACTTTTCTTGAAAAATATATTTTTGTTTCTTTTATTCTTTTGATTTTTCTTTTTCTTTTTGTGGTCTTCTTCTTCATCACTTTCCTTATAATTATGAGGACATTTAGAATCAAAATTACCAAAACCACCACAATTAAAACATTTTAATGGAAGAATACCTTTATATTTGTCGGTTCCTCTTTTCAACGTTTTGACAAAGTTTTCCATTTCTTCATCATCTTTTGAATCATCGCTGCAACTACAATCTTACTTTGGATTTTGCTTGTTATTTTTCTTTATATTCTTGACTTCTTTGAATGTTTCTTCATTTGTAACTAGGTTCTCTTGTTCTATTCTCATTTCATAAGAGGTGAGTATGCCATGTAGCTCATCCATTCTCAAGGTGTCTAGATCTTCTCTTTCTTCCAGGGATGGAATCCTTGGGTCATATCTCATAGGTAGAGACCTCAACACTTTTTTAACAATGACCAGTTTATTCATCTCTTATATGAAACCTTTAATGGGATTGATTGTCTCATCAACTTGTATAAAGTAGGAGGCAATGTTTTCATCTTCCTTCATCTTCAATTGTTCAAACTTGTCTCTAAATATTTTAAGTTTGGATCCCTTAACCTTGACATCTCTTTCATAGATATTCTTTAGTTTTTCCTATATTTATTTTGTGGAATAAAAGTGCACAACTTTCGTGTATATTGATTCATTCAAACCATTCAAGATCTAAGTTTTGGCTCTAGAATAATTATCTTCAAGTTTTGTTCCATCCTTATCTGTCGAGGGAGTGGATGGTGCTTTGTATCCATCTACTACTTGATGCAGGAGCATTGCTCCACCTCAGTAATGTGCCATCATTCCATCACATCAGTGCGCATTCAAGGAGGGGAGAGGCACCGGCCCTCTCATTTTTCCCCAAATTTAAAATTTAAAATTGTATCTTAATGCAATTAAATGTTGTAAGGCTTGAGCAGAGTCGATTTAATGCCTTTGTACATGTAGGAGATAAGGACACCTTTAATGGCTGACAGGTTGATGGCTCTAGATTCAATTCAGACTAGATGGTCATTAAAGAAACTTAAATGTAATAGATTAGGTTAGGTTAAGAGAGGATAAGCTCGTAGAGCCCTCTTTTGTAAAAGGAGAGAGATATTTTGTATCGAGATCTCATAAGAAGAACTAAAGGTTGGGAGTTAGAAATCCTTAGAGGAGGAGATAGGCGGTAGACTAGTTATTTGAGAGATATTGAGAGAGATGAGACTTTGTGGTAGTCCAGCTTGTAGATATTGTAATCATATTTTCATATTAATCAAAAGAAAATAGTTTTTACTGCACTTGGTTGTTTATGTGTTTATGTATTTCATGAATATATGTTGTAGATGTATGATAGGTTTCATCTGCAGTAGGAAGATAGACTTATCTATCTTTGATTGATTTCGTAAAATTGTTCTGGATTCCTTAGGTTATGCAAGGAGTGCACAACAAAACATTATAGGTTCTATAGCCAGTGCAAGGAGTGCGCATCTAAACTCTGTGGAGTTAGAAATGAATGTGCCAGGAGGACACACCAGAGTGATGACAACTCAAAGGAAAATTCAAGGTTGTTGAATACCTTGGAGGGTAAACTGTGCAGAGGAAGAATAGAGAGATAGAGTCATTGAGAACTCTGTAGAGCTCTTCCAGGTGGGCATTGAGCAGGTGCAAGTGTGCACAAAAGAGATATGTTTCGAGTTCAAAGAGAGATAAGAGGAGTTTCAAAGAGAAGACACTCGTATTGTTGTTGAATACTCTATAGAGATCTGCCAAGTGGGCATCGAGCAGGTGCAAGTGTGCATAAGGAGAACTCTCTATCGAGTTCGAAGAGAAGAGTATCAGTGGAAGATACTCATAGATTTGTTGAATACTATGTAGAGCTCTGCTAGGTGGGCATCGAGCAGGTGCAAGTGTGCACAAGGAGAACTCTTTGTCGAGTTCAAAGAGAAGAGTGTCAAAAGAAGATACTCACAGAGTTGTTGAATACTCTATAGATGTTTTTTAGGTGGGAATCGAGCAAGTGCAAGTGTGCACAAGGAGAAATCTTTGTCAAGTTAAAAGAGAAGAGTATCAGAGGAAGATACTCACAGATTTTTTGAACACTCTGTAGAGCTCTTCCAAGTGGGTATCGAGAAGGTGCAAGTCTACACAAGGATAACTCTCTATCAAGTTCAAAGAGAGGAGTATCAGAGGAAGATACTCATAGAGTTGTTGAATACTCTATAAAGCTATGCCAGGTGGTCATCGAGCAGGTGCAATTGTGCACAAGGATAACTCTTTGTCGAGTTCAAAGAGAAGAGTATCATAGGAAGGTACTCATAGAGTTGTTGAACACTCTATAGAAAACACTCAGCAAGGTGTTCTTTGAGAGAGAGGTTGCCTGGAGGGCACAAGAACCCTTTGAAGGGAGAATAAGGGTCGAGAACCTTAGGAGACTGAGTAAATCCAAAATATCAGAAGAGATAGCGTTAGCAAAAATTCATACAAGACCCAATAAGTCGGGCTCGTAGGAGGAGCAAAAGACGAAGCCTTTGAACACTTACAAACTATTCCAAGTTGGAATAAATTGAAAGCTCAGGGGGAGGAGTGACAACAGTTGTTAGATCAGTTGTGGGAATAAATATAGTCTATTAGATCAACATCCAGGGAAGTGAAGGAGAGCGTTGAGGAGGAAACAGATCCCAGTCGTCAAATCTGAATGCAAAGGATCGACAGTCACCCAATCCAGGTAAATTGCACATACCTTAATCTCTTTTAAGTGCAAGGAGAGTGGACTCACTGAAATCTCCAAAGTCCCGAACTGAATAGGGACTATCCATCATCAAGGTTGACAGGTGGCAGCAAATCTAGAAGTCTGGAGCCAAGGCACTCTAGAAGATTTCAAGTGAGAAGAGTGCAAATCTACCAAAGTTCTGAAGCCTGAAACACATCCCAACCATTGGTGTTGGAAGGGACATGTGGTGAAAGATATGGAAATTCAAAACAGAGGTACTCTGGGATTTCATAGACAAGGAGTGAGAGATATCGTCGAAGCTTCGAAGGCCAGAGTAGATCTTGGACGTTGGTCGCCAAAACACACGTGTCGGCAGATTGTGGAGTCTGGAGTAGCAACACTTCAGAAGATTTGTGCTGTGGATTTTGTAGAACTCCCAAAGAGTGGAGTTTATCTTGACCATCTAAAAGAGGAGTGTACATATCAACAGATCGAGAGGCCTAAAGGTATAGCACTCTGTAAGAAAGTAGTTGAACGAAGTTGAAGAACTCCCGAAGAGCTAGGAACCGTAGCAGATCTGAGTCATCCAAGCCAAAGGGGATAGGTGTTGTCAGATCCTACACTCTGGAGCATAAGCACTCCCGAGGAAGTGGAGAGCGAAATCGTGAAGGATTATTGAAGGCTGGATTCCTGAATAATATCTCAGTCATCCATGAAGGAGGACGTGTGGCAGAATATCTTCCAGCCCAGAGGAAAGTTACTCCGGGAGAAATTTGAGTTCGTGGAGAAATAACTCTCGAAGGACAGAGTGTCAGAGTTCATTCTAGTCGTTGGATCAAGAAGGACAGGTGTCAGAAGATCCAACACTTCGAAAGGATTTCACTCTGGAGGTTTCTGTGTGTGAAGGTTGGGGAAATTCCACAGCCCAGAGTCCCGAAGTAAATCAGGATCGTTGAGTCGATGTGGACGTGTGGTGTCGTATTATACACTTCGGAGAATAGACACTCTGAAGGTTTTGTGAAAATGTGATTGGGAATTTGTCGAAGCGTCAGAGCCTGAAGAAGCGTATATCGTTGATCTATGAGGGGACGCATGGAGGACGAAGGTTCACTTCATTGGATAGCCACTTCGGAGGATTTGGGGAGTGTGCACGTGGATTCGATTGAAGCCCGAATTCTGAAGAAGAAAAATTATCGTCGATCTGAAAACATAAAATCGACGATGGGGAATCATTGTGAGGAGTGGAGGAAAAATTAGTGAACGTGTTATTTCGCAGCCCACTATTCTCTAGCGTCGTTGATCTCGTCAGGATAGGGGATCAACGACCATGATTTAAAGGAGACTAGGTGAGCACTTTTCTGATTGCAGGGATATGACTCTTCGATAAAGAGTGTGCACATTGGCATCCCATAATTACTGTGAACCGTCGATCAACGAACGGTTCGAAAATTTCCAAATCATGACCGTGAAAACCCAAAGGGTGATAACAGGGCCTGTGTTTGATTGATTTTGAGACCAGCAAGGTCTCGAGGAGTTAATCCAGCTCAAATATTTAACGATCATTGACCGGGAGGTCAAGCAGCCTCGAGGGAGAGCAAGGGGGTCTATGTCAGGTGGTATCAAAGCACATTTTTTGTCTGTAGATAGAAGGAAAATGAAGAGAAGGTGAAGATAGAGTATTGATTCTATGTGTTTGATTTTTTCACATATGCAACAAAAAGTTAAACAACCAGGTGAGTTGTAGGAGAAGTTGGAGATGCTCTCGAATGGAGAGTAATCCACAGACTTGCCAGGAGGGAAATAAGAGGGTGAAAATGGCTACTGAAGGCCATAAACGTGGTCGAAGAAAAGGCCACCAACAAAAAAGAAAGTCGTATATGGATCTGGAGCTCATTGAGATAAGAGAAATAATGGAGAAACTAACATTGAGAATGCATCAGGAAGCAAAGGTACACTAGAGGTACGAATGGAACCTAAACAGGAAGGATAAATGGCATGTTCAAAGGTTGTTGGCAAAAAATAAGAAACGGGAAGTAAGGAGGTGGTTGAGGGATGATGAAAACCTCAGTGACACAGAACAAGATATGGTTTGCATTTGTGAACCAGAAGTTGGGAAGAGCCTCAGTGATGATGAGGAGAAGAGATCAACTAAGGATATCAGAAACTGACAGGAGGGCAGAGATGGAATTTCAGGTTGCCAATTGGGAAATGAGGAGAGTTTAGTGGATGATCTCAAATATTGTTGGGTGGGAAGTGAAGAAATTTCAGATTGTCGGGTGGGAAATGAACATGGATCATTGGATCTCATGAGTTTCCAGGTGGGAAGAGAAGAAATCCCAAGTTGTCAAGTGGAAAAGGGAAATGAGATGAGATTATATGAGAGTCTCAAGAGCTCATAGGTGACTTTGGATCAGCAAGGAGTGATGACAGAGGAGGATCAGAGGAGTATTTTGATCATTGGGGGAATTGAGATATTCCTACCAAGTAGCCCAGTTGAGGCCAGATCATGTGTTGCAGGTGCAACAACAAAAGGAAATCCATGAGAGACTATCAAAGAGGAGGAGGAGAAGGAGCAGACACTGATGTTTTCCCCCAAAAAAGGACATGAACATTCAGAGGAATGGCTTATAAATTTTAGCCAGGAAGTTGAACAGGAGATGACTACAACACTGGAGTTTGCAGCAGAAGAGGAAGCAAACATCATGGATTTTCTTGATTTGTGTGAAGAACTCGAAGCCCTGGAGAGAAGGGTGATAGTGAAAATCATGCACATCCAATAGGCTAAGCTAGAAATAGATTGAGGAGCAGCTGGAGGAAGTTGGAGTTGAACCAGCACAAGAGGAGCTGACAGAAGCTAATTTTCCAGAATAGGAAGTTGAGCAGTAGCTCAGTGATGAGACTGTAGAACTGGAATCTGCAGTAGGGTGGCAAGCTAATGACACATAATAAGAAAACAACATGTGGGATTTGGATGATCTGCCCTTTTATGTGTAAGAGGAAGAAGTTTTGCAGCCGAGAAGACTGCAAAAGAAGAGCCAACCAATAGAACAGCTGGAAGAGGTGATTGAGGATATAAGGAGGTTGATGTTGAGGTCAGCGCAAGAAACTGCCAGCAAGGAGAAGATGAGCAGAAGGAATCTTGAAAGAGCAGCAAGGAAACAACAACATCAACAGTAGAGCAGAGGAGCAGGAGGACCGCTCCAAGGGAAATTTTGGGATACAGGAGGATTTCAACACTGGGACAGAGGATCTCATGACCAAGAGCTCACGATTCTCCCAGCAGGGGATTATGATGTAGGAGCATCACTCCACCTTAGTAATGAGCCATCATTCCATCACATCAGTGCACATTGATGGAGGGGAGAGTCACCAACCCTCTCACTTTGTCCCAAATTTAAAATTTAAAATTGTATCTTAATGCAATTAAATGTTGTAAGGCTTGATTAGAGATGACATAATGCCTTTGTATAGGTAGGAGATAAGGTCATATTTAATGGTTGATAGGTTGATGGCTCTAGATTCAATTCAGACTAGATGGCCATTAAATAAACTTCAATGTAATAGATGAGGTTAGGTGAAGAGAGGAGAAGCTCATAGAGCCCTCTTTTGTAAAAGGACATAGATATTTGGTACCGAGGTCTCAGAAGAAAAACTCAAGGTTGGGAGTTAGAAATCCTCAGAGGAGGAAATAGGAGTTATAATAGTTCTTTGAGAGAGCTGAGACTCCATGGTAGTCCAACCTGAACATATTGTAATCAGATTTTCATATTAATGAAAAGACAATAGTTTTTCTTGCACATGGTTGTTTATGTGTTTATGTGTTTCATGAATATATGTTGTAGATGTATCATAGGTTTCATCTACAGTAGGAAGATAGACTTATCTATATTTGATTGAGTTCGTAAAATCGTTTTGGATTCCTTAGGTTGTGCAAGGAGTGCACAACAGAACATTGGAGGTTTTGTAGCTACCACAAGGAGTGTGCATCTGAACTCTTTAGAGTAAAAAAAGAACGTTCTAGGAGGGTGCACCAGAGTGATGACAACTCAAAGGAAACTTCAAGGTTGTTGAATACCTTAGAGGGTAAACTATGCATAGGAATCATAGAGAGACAAAGTCACTAAGAACTCTGTACATCTCTTCCAGGTGAGCATTGAGCCGGTGCAAATGTGCACAGAAGAACTTTGTTTCAATTTCAGAGAGAGAAAAGAAGAGTGTCAAAGAGAGGACACTCGCAAAGTTGTTGAATACTATGTAGAGCTCTACCAGGTGGGCATCGAGCAGGTGCAAGTGTGCACAAGGAGAACTCTCTGTCGATTTCAAAGAGAAAAGTATGATAGGAATATACTCACAGAGTTGTTGAATACTCTATAGAGATCTGCCAGGTGGGCATCGAGTAGGTGTAAGTGTGCACAAGGAGAACTCTCTATCGACTTCAAAGAGAAGAGTATCAGATGAAGATACTCACAGAGTTTCTGAATAATTTGTAGAGATCTCTCAGGTGGGCATCGATTAGGTGCAAGTGTGCACACAGAGAACTATCTATAGAGTTCAAAGAGAAGAGTATCAGAGGAAGATACTCACAGAGATGTTGAATACTCTGTATATCTCTACTAGGTGGGCATCGAGCAGGTGCAAGTGTGCATAAGGAGAAATCTCTGTCGAGTTCAAAGAGAGGAGTATCATAGGAAGATACTCGTATAGTTGTTGAATACTCTCCATAGCTCTACTAGGTGGTCATCGAGTAGGTGCAAGTGTGCACAAGGAGAACTCTCTGTCGAGTTCAAAGAGAAGAGTATCAGGGGAAGGTACTCACAGAGTTGTTGAACACTCTGTAGAAAATGCTCAGCAAGGTGTTCTTTGAGAGATAGGTTGTCTGGAGGGCACAAGAACCCTTTGAAGGGAGAATAAGCATCGATACCCTTAAGAGACTAAGTAAATCCAAAATCTCATAAGAGATAACATTAGTAGAGATGAAGATGAGAGCCAAGAATTCAGGCTCGGAGGAGGAGCAAAGGCCGAAGCCTTTGAACACTTACAAACTCTTCCAAGTTGGAAGAAATCGAAAGTGCAAGAGGAGGAGTGACAACAGCCATCGGATCAACTGTGGAAAGAAATATGGACAGTTAGATCAACATCCATGGAAGTGAAGGAGAGCATTGAGGAGGAAACAAATCCCAACTGTTGAATATGAGCACAAAGGATCGATAGTTGTTCGATCCATGTAAATTGCATGGGCCTTAATCTATTTTAAGTGCATGGAGAGTGGACTCACTGAAGTCACCAAAGTCACGAAGTGAACAGAGACCTTCCATCATCAAGGTTCATAGGTGGCAGCAAATCTGGAAGTCCAGAGCCAAGGAACTCCGGAAGATTTTAGGTGAGAAGAGTGTATATCTGTCGAAGTTTTGATGCCTGGAACTCATCCCATTCATTGGTGTTGGAAGGGACACATGGAGAAATCTCTGGAACTCTGGAACAGAGGTCCTCTGGGAGTTCACAGAAAAGGAGTGAGTGAGATCAACGAAGCTCTAAAGTCCAAAGTAGATCTTGGTTGTTGGTCACCAGAAGACGTGTGTCAACAAACTGTGGAGTCCGAAGCAGCAACACTTTGGAGCATTTGTGGTATGGAGTTTGCATAACTCCCAAACTCTCTAAGGGTTGAGTTGATATTTATTGTCGGAAAGGGGAGTGTACGTGTCAACATATCTAGAGGTCCAAAGGTATAACACTCCGGAAGAAATCAATTGAACAAAGTTGAAGAACTCCCGAAGAGTCGGGAACCAGAGCAGATCTAATTTGTCCAAGTCAAAGGGGATAGGTGTTGTCAAATCTTGCACTCTAGAGAAAAATCACTCCAGAGGAAGTGGAGAGAGAAATCGTGAAGGATTCCTGAAGTCCGGAGTCCCGAAGAATATCTCAACCATTTGTGAAGGAGGATGCATGGTAGAAGATCTTCCAGTCCAAAGGAAAGTTACTTCGAGAGAAATTTCAGTTGGTGGAGAAAGAAATCCCGAAGGCCAAAGCGTCGGAGTTTGTTTGAGTCGTTGGATCAAGAAGGATAGGTTTCAAAAGATCCGACACTCTGGAAGGATTTCACTCTGGAGGTTTGTGTGTGTGAAGGTTGGGGAACTACCAAAGCGTGGATTCCCAAAGTAAATCAGGACCATTGAGTCTCTTTGGATGTGTGGCGTCATATTATTCTCTATGGAGAACAGACACTCCATAGGTTTCCTGAAAAGGTGATCGGGAATTCGTCAAAGCGTCAGAGCCCGAAGAAGCATAGACCGTTGATATGCGAGGGGCCGCGTGGAGGAAGGCGGTTCACTCCTTTGGATAGCCACTCCAAAGGATTTGGTGATTGTGCATGTGGATTAGGCTGAAGCCCTAATTAAGAAGAAGGAAACTGAATCGTCGATGTAAAAATGAAAAATCAACAGTGGGAAATCAGTACGGGGAGCGGAGGAAAAGTTAGCGAATGTGCTAGTTCACAGCCCGCTATTCGCTAGAGATGTTGATCTCGTCGGGACAGGGGATCAATGACCATGATTTAAAGGATATTGGGTAAACACTTTTTTGATTGCGAGGATGGGAATCTTCAATAAAGAGCGTGCATGTTTTAAGCCCACAATTACCATGAACCGTCGATCGATGAACGGTTCGAAAATGGCCAAATCATGACCATGAAAACCCTAAGGGTCATAACAGGGCCTGTGTTTGATTTAGTTTGAGACCAGGAAGGTCTTGAGGAGCTAATCCATCTCGAATATTTAACAATCCTTGACTGAGAGGTCGAGCAACCCCGAGGGAGAGAAGGGGTGTTTGCGTCACTACTTCTCTCCAAACATAGAATCCATGTGCCTACACATATGTTTTCATCCATATGCTACATAATTCATAGTTTTGACCATCATACTGTGAACCTCAATCTTACTGTAGTCCATGATATCCTTCCAGTGGTTAGACTACTTTCTAAAGGACCTGCTTTGATACCAATTGCTGGAATACTAAGAGGGGGGGGGGGTGAATCAGTATTAGTACTTTTAATCCTTTTTAGCCATAATGTTTACTTTATGAGAATATTATCAATAACATTCCATATGTGAATATTATCATTAACATTCCATATGAGAAATATACATAATAAGTGAACAATAAGAAATCATACATAAACACAATACACCAATATTTTTATGTGGAAACCCAATGCGGGAGAAAACCATGGAATTTTTTTCTTATACCTTCAAAAGAAATACATTCATATGAAGCACCAACTTCATTTTTTTCCAGCTATAACTTGAAGGAGGCTACAACCCCCTAGTTTCTCAGGCTCTAACCTGAAGCAAGCTACAACTCATCGATTCTCTAGCTCCAACCAAAAGGAGGCTACAAACCCCTATGTTCTTTGGCTACAACCAGAAGGTGTCTACAACCACCTATCCTTGTCCCTTCCAACCACCCTCAAGTATAAGTGACAAATAACTTATGAAACCACTGTCACTATTTACTATGAAAAATGTCACTCTAAACCTGAACCAACCTGTAGTCACCATGTGCCACCAACCTGTACCAACAACCTGTAGTCATCATGTGCTAATAACCTATATAAACCTATACTAACAACCTATGCCAATAACCTATACCAACAACCTATACCAATAATATCCTCTACAAATCAGACCTGATAACATATATCTCATACCAAATATCATGAGCATATATCTCAAACCATGTACAATTGTGTCTCTCTAATCATGTTCCATACATATGCAAAGCATCATAACCATGTATAATGAGCCCTCACAATCAAACAAGCATCAAACCCTTACTATTATGCATCCTCAAACTATACCAACAACACATCACAACCAAAATCCCTCAACCATTTGCCAAGAAATACAAGATATGCCTCAACAATTAACCCAAAAAAGTGTACAAGTGATAAGTAGCAAATATACCAGCATTGTACCTCTATAGATTTGTCTCATATAGTGTGTGTCATACATCCAATAGTCTCTCTATGGAAAATCCTCAATCTCCCATAACCATATCTCATACAGACAACAACATACAACTACACATAAGTATATAGCATACCTTTTTATCATGTAGATAGATCTATTGTACCTGACCATTGTCACACTTTCATCTATCCTCTCCTTAGTCTCTGCAACATGAACCACCTCTCATCCTTCAGATATGGCATTTCCTTGCATGACGAAAGGGGGTGTCTAGAGGGGCCTCGTGTGAGAGACTATAGATATCTCATGGGGATTCCTCGCAGGACCTTCGCTGCTTGACCCACGTGGAATTCCCTAATTAGGGTTTTCTCAGATTTTCCTGCTCTCCTCTGCAGCTACAAAAATTTATCATTTTTTTTCTTTCATTTCCTTAGACTTGTGCAACTTCATATGTATCAATGAGTACCCATAATAAATATTTCACAAGATAGATATTCAATGTGCTCAATAGGTTCTAATGTGAGTCCCTTTCTCTCTTATTTATACTGTCCAAGTGGCTTCCTTTAGGGGTAATATTCTAACGGTTTTACCCAACATCCCTCTTTTAGGGATAACCCACTTTCAACTACTTTACCCACTTGCAACCACTTTATCCATAAATAGTAAACTCACCACTTCTTGTTGAAACTAATTTATTTTTAATTATTTTCTTATTGCAACAACTTTACCCATGATTAAATCCTAGTTCCAACCACTTTGACTAGTAAAATTATTTTAGGAGCTTCTAGAATAATTGATGTCTTTTACCTTCTAGGGGCTTCTAGATAAATCATGAGGGTTCTCCAACTTCACTAAGCCATATATCCTCAACCGTGAGGAGCTACGTGACATACCACATATCATTAGGAATGACATGACATGTAATATCCATCTATGATAATCTTACCTATAAATTTATTGATTTGCATGTCTTTATTCCTCATCCAAAATCAGGTTCCTTGACCACACCTCTGGGACTACTGGAATTGTTGTATGGGTTGACATCAATGAAAACCAACCCAATCTATCAACAGTTTAAATGTATCTCTTAAATATATTTTAGTAGTAAAGGTAATGTGATTCTGATGTGGTGCTTGAATCGTCGCGCGCACTAGGAATACCTTTTGTGTGTAGTACAGATCATGTTGCATGCACGATTTGTATCACTGAGGAGGCAACATTTATGTTAGCTAGCATGATGTGGTTGCATTTAAATAATTGGTATCTACAAGGGTTAAATTTGTGTATAATTCGTAGCTGGTAAGCTACATGAATTTAGTTAGTAGAAAAATATTAAATTTATGTGTATTTTCTGCAAGTGATGTTCCTCAGATAAGATGGAGGACATTATAGATTGTTATCAAATATTTTTGGTTCAACACCTAACTTGTATAGGCCTGATTCCATCATGAAGTGGGTAAATTCATCATCTCATCATTTGAGTTGTGTCGAATTTGGGGAAAACGGTAAAATCTGAGTAATTCCCAAATTTCTGAGAAAATTCAAGTCGGAATTGCACTCATAATGGTTTTTATGGAGGGGTCAATTCGACTTACCAACAACTAAATTTGTCTTAGATAGGAAATTCAGTTATTTTCACGAACAGTCTCAATGGTCGCAAGTTGGAAATAGTGAAAATCATCTAAGCGAAGAAAGGACTTGCATGCACTAAATATTGGCATTGCATCATGCATAATTGGTGGTGTGTGGAATATTAGTGTGTGGTATAAAAAGTTGTGCACATTGAATATTGGTGAATGGTATAAAAATAAAATTTGTGCGTGGTATTAAAATTTGCACACACTGGATATTAGTGTGGGGTATAAAAAGTTGTGTGCACTAGATATTGGTGTGTGGTATGAAAATTTGTGTGCACTGGATATTGGTGCACAGTATAAAAAATTGTGCGCACTGAATATTGGTGAGAGGTATAAAAATTAGTGTTCATTGACTATTGGTGTGCAATATAAAAATTTGTGCATCTAGATATTGGTGTGCAATACAAAATGTTGTGCGTACTAGATATTGTTGCACAATATAAAAAGTTATGTGCATTGGATATTGGTGCATAGTATAAAAAGTTGCATGCAGTGGATATTGGAGCATGGTATAAAAAGTTGTGCTCACTGAAAAATTGGTGCACAGTATAAACAATTGTGCTCACTAAATATTGGTGTGTGGTATAAAATTTCTGCCCAATGAATATTGATGTGCGGTATAGAAGTTGTGTGCACTGAATATTGGTGTGCAGGGCATGAGATAAATATTGATGTTGTGCATTGTGGATATAGCGTGTGATAAATATTGGAGCATAATATAGAATTAATGTGCACACAAGATTCAAAAAGGAAGAAGAGAAGAAGGGTGTCCACATAGGAAAAAATTTCCTATAGTTTCAAAAAGCAAAGCAAGTTTGGAGCCAAAATCATATTTTGGCCATAATAGGAGCATAATAACTCATAAGAAGATAAGATTTTATGGATTTTGTCCACAGTGTCGAGGGATACAGAAGTGTTAGATATGGCCACTAGTCAATTATGCTTTAATTTTCCATAAAATGCAAATTACATGTTTTTGAAGATCAGGGTCCAGCTCAGTGGAAGGAGTGCAGTTACTATTGAAATGTGTACATAGTGTCAAAAAATCATAAATGGAAATACTATGTGAAGGTCTTGGCTAGATTCTAATTATTTTGGAGTGGTGCTAAAATAGGGAAACATTCGCTATTTCAGGCCACTTTAGGGGGATTGTTGGTGCAAAGTTGTCTGACCAATGTACTCTTCAGGTTACCAACAAAACGGTACTGATTTAGTCTAATATGTTGGCATTTTCATCTTCCCAGAAGGGAATAAGTCTCACTTGAAGCGCGACCGAGACATGAAGATTAGGGAAGGGTAAGAAGAATTCTTAGTCATATATACAAGTTATCAACATTAATACCATTCTTGTGAAATATAGATTTAGGATATTATAGGAATTAACACCTCATAACCTAGGACAGAAGAACAGACTTGCATAGAACATCATAAAGAAATACAAAAGCATCATGCATAATAGACATAATATAATATCATTCCATGGAAACAAAAATCATCATATACAAAGGTCTTCTTTTAAATTGTATCCCCATCGGTATTCTATCATATCAGATTCCTTACTCAAAATACATGTGCAACTTATCTCATAGATATACAAATTCATGCCAGAAAGAATCAACAAGTACATCTCAAGATAGTACAAGACCAGATCATATTCTCTCCAATCTCTTGCTCTTACTACCTCTATTGTAATACAAGAATAGTTTCCTTACATTCCCAATCTGGTGCAAAACTAGTTATTGTTACCCAACCCAATTACAATCCTATTATTTCATTATATATTACAATCCTTTATTGTTGATTAAGAGCCTTCGATCTCTCTCCTTTTATTGATTATGTATCAACTCCTCCTCCCAAAATTGATTGTACACTGACCTCTAATAGTTTTATGTTCCAATGCCTTTCTGTTGCGCGCTTTTTTTCTCGACCTTCTTTTCCTTATTTTTCTTGGTTGCCTAGATTCGTGGTAGCTTGCACAAATTCTATTTATCAAAGTGAAGGGCCCAACAGGCCTCGACCACAATCCTTGATTCACCCCAAGTCAAGTATTTGGTTCTTATGTGGTCTCTGGTTTGGCCTGTGATCCTTTTGTGCCTTTGATTTCTTCTTCTAGATTTCTTTCATTCATGACTCGACTTGTTTCTTCCTTGGATCCTTCAATGAAAGGCCCAACTATGGCACTAGCTCCAGGGATTTATTTTTGATCTCCCGGAAATGTTCAATTTTGTCATACCACTTTCTGGCAAGCAATGAGGATTTTGGTACAAACTATTGAGTTGCTCTAGTTCTTAACTCCTTTTGATTTGATGTGATAATATCATTCCATTTTTCATCTGCTACTGTCTCCACTTGGTGCATCTGGAGGTATGCAATTTTCACTACTGGACGGAAATCTCTCAGTTCCTTCTTGGCCATTGTTTGATCTTCAAACAAAGCATTCAAAGTGTTATCGTCTTGCTGGATCTCATCAATTTTTTCTTAGTTTTCCAAAATATCATGTTCTTTGGAAACTTCTTCATTGAGGGTTTTTATTTCCGTGCGTAAATCTTCCAGTGATTGGTTGCACCAATTTATCACTCCCATCCAATCCTTGACTTCTCTGGCATCATTTCCTTCCAAGACAACCCTTTCTAGCTATTGTTGGAGTTCTTTGGGCTCTCCATCGGTATTCAAATTCATTCCCTTCAAATGATCTTGGAGGTCATATGCTTGCTCTTTCAGCATTGCCCATGCTTCCTAAACTAATTCAATCTATTTCTATGGATATTCAGTTGCGTTGAACTCTGGCAGCTGATGTGCTACTTTCCTGAAAGTCGCCCAGATCTTTGTTAACTTTTCCTTCACCTTCTCCATTTTTTTCTCCGCAAAGAGTTTTAAATATTCTTCATCCTCTCATTTGTTTGCTCCATCATCCCTTCTTGTCTTCAAAATTCAGCTTGTTTTTCATCTTGTTGAATTCGTTGCTCCAAGTGATCAGTAGAGGCTCTAATCAATCCTACTATTTATGTTGTCAGCAAGTGAGATAGCTCACCAAATGTGACTGTAGCTTCCAACGGGGTTCTAATTTGAAGCGGAATCCCATTGGCCATGGATTGTTCTGATGGTATCTCAACCTCTTCTTCTACTGGGGATGGTCCCCACAATTGTTAAGCCAAGTTTTTCTTCAAGGACATCGAAAGTAAAGGGATAATTTTCATCCTCACCAAGAAAAGTTGTAATAGTTACAAGAACTGTTGCATATCTTGGATTATTGGCTCTAACTGCTCTTTCAACAACATGGTTCTTTGTCCTGAATGAGTCTCATGTGGTGCTTGAGACTCCAACTCTTGTTTATTTTTTGTACCTGTTATGAGTGGAACTTCTGGGGTCCCATCCCGAACCAGTGGAACCTCAATGAGAATATTTGGCCTTGGAGATTGAGGCTTGTGGGAGTTGGATGAGTTTTATAATTTTTGGTTGTTAGATATTTGTAGAGGGAAGAGTGACGGAAGTGGACATAGTTGGGCGTGGAAGCAGTTGATAGGATAAGATATCCAAAGTTCTCAAGGTTTTATGGTATGTCTAGTTGCATGGGTTCCGGTGAGTTGGGTAGCAGTGGGACCATGGTATCCTTGGATGGTGGTGGTGGGGATTTCTATACAATTATAGTGGAATATGTTTTAGGACATGGATCTGGGTCATCGAATATATGAATAACATTTTGGCCAGCATGAGTGGCTTCTCTAGTGTGAGGTAGAGCTCTATATATGGGTTGATTGTAGGGGAAACACCGGTTCTAGGATTTTTAGTAGGAACATCACCTGTAAAGGAAGCAACTAAGATGGAATTGATGGTCTTACCTAAGAGTACCTCCTCATCTGGAAGCTTGGGAAATCCTGGTAATTTCCTTTTGGGACGTTGCATCTAGTGTTCTTCCTCTTTTTCTAAATCTAATGGTGTTTGAGACTTTGGCGACATCTCAACTTTTCCCGAACTCGACCCTGCTTCCTCTATCCAACTCTTCTTCTTCAACATCTCTGGCAGAAAAAGGTAATGCATTCCCAACTTGTGAAGGTTGTGTTTGAATCCCGACCAAGACATAACCTCTTTTTCAAATATTTCTTCATCTAGATAGAATGGTAGCGACGTCATGTGGAAATCGGAGGGATTTGCATGCCTTGGCCAGAAAAACATGTGGTGGTGATTCAAGGAAAATGAGGTATTTATTTTATTGACGTTTGGAAATTCATGTGGTATGTGCAACCTTTGGGTGGCATCAATCAGTTGATTGTACCAATTCTGAAATGCAGCATTATTGAATTCCGTATTCTCAAAAGTTGACCCTGCATGCCAAGGTTCAAACATATTTGTGAGGAGCCCCTTATCTGTAGGTGATAGTTGTCTTCCCGTGGGTGGCCACCACTTCAACATTGTAAAATCTAAAAGCAAATACCCATACCTGAAGGTGTTTCCGTTCTCCTGAACTTCCTCACAAGCAATGAGGAATTCCTCCAACATGAATTTGCACCAGTTAAAGACTCCACCATTTGCGCATAAATATGTTGCATGGTTAAATCAATGTTTTATAAATGTTGTAGATGCATGGTTAAATCAACATATTGTTTTATTGTAATTTTTATGGGTCTGATTCCCCCTAGGTTATTTTATATGTATGGGGGATTTTAAATTCATAATAAGAAGGATAAGTTATTTTCTGCAATGATAGGAATCATCTTGGAGGCTAGGTATGTTACAAGGGCCCTGATACTCATTCCTAGGGGGAAACATGTTCTTTTATTTATTTAATTTCATTTGCACAAATCTTATTCTATAAGGAAATCATAATTTTCAAGAAGATCATCTCTACTCTCTTCATTTCTTCCAAGACAAGGGCTATAGGAATAGGGGCTTTCTCAGTAGCATGGATGGTTCTTGGTTTAGGAGCAGCTCTAGCTCTAGGATGGGCCATGACATCTAGCTTCCCTAATAATGCCCATTATAATATATTCTCTGATATTTTCTTTTAGCATTCATTACATTAGTGGGATTGGCTTCATTTATGAAGAAACTAAATTGGCCTTGGAAAGAGTTCAAATAATATAATAGGATAGTGGCTAGAGTAGGTGGATGGGTTTGAGGGATATATTGGACATTTTTATCAAATATAAGATTGAATTAATCCAGAGTTTCATTTTCACTCCTCTTCATATTAGCTAATCCATTAAAAATAAACCTACAACCTCTTTTTTCCAACCATCTACCAAATAAATCTTATTTGCAAACATCAAGAGAGTTAATACTATGATTAGGAAATCCAATAAACCACTTTCTAGCATATTTTTTCAATCATAAAGAACAAAATTTATAGAATACATCAAGATGTCCAATTGGAAGAGTGCTAAAAAAATCCATGAAAATATCCCAAAGCTCATTATCACTAACAACAATATCACCAAGAAATAAAGACATATTTTCCAATGAGCTAGGCAAATCATGAGGTTGACTAGCAATATTAGAGAAATCAAAGGGTTTGTAAAAACCAATCAACCAAGGAGTAGGAATTTGATTTTGATTAAGCACAATTGAATAATAAAAAAATAGTCTTCTTATATCTTGCATAGATTCAATTCCTAATTGATTAGCTACATATCTTATCTTAAGCATATACTTTCTTCATCTAAAGACAATTGTGGGCTCAGGGACAAGACAAAAAATAGAGTGGGAATTTCTTCTTGTAATGTATATTTTTGTTATGTTTTATGTATGTGGATTTTATAGATGACACATTTAAATTATCAATCACAACAATATCATTAAGATACACAAACAAGATGAACCCCAACAAAAACAGGTAAATGGACTTTATCCCTAGCAATGGATCCAAAAGTGTTATTGCCTAAACTATAACCCTAGAGGAAATTTTAACCATAGTGCTAACTTGGGGAAATGAGATGGGAATTGCATCATTTTCACCTCAATATAATATCCCCTTCACTTCAGGCCAACTCCAAAGACCAAAGGGGATATCCCTATCTACCAGTGATATATGATCAAGTAAATCTCTTAGTGAAGTAATACCATGCAAGCCTATGATTTACTTAAATTAATCCACAACATGTATGACAATGTAAAATGAAAGGATTCTAACAAGTGAGTAAATGCTCCAAGGTAAACAATTAAGATCAATAGCATAAACCACAATTATTCCACTTGAGAGATAAGAGTTAGGATCTATTGGATGTGTATGGAAAATATAACCTAAATATGAACAACAAATACAACTTCATATTTTAATTTAGATGATTATCATTCCAATAAATTACACTTAGAATCAACGACTAGAAAATAAACTGCTTTAAGCTACTTTAATGCACTAGGAATGAAATTAGTTAGCATAAATTGATAGATAAATGTGTTCTTTAGGCGCTAATAAATTATATGTTGAAGTGGGGACTATATTAGGGCTGTCCCACAATCATAAATTTGTTTTGATGATGAAATAGTGCAAAATGTCCATAATTAGAGTGAAGAATAAACCATCCAATAGAAATATTTTCCACTTCTATGCAAGACATCTTAGATGTTTTAGTTGGGTCTTGAAGTATGAAACAAAATAATATTACAATAATTTTAGGATCAAGCTCACTATAATTCACCCAAATAGCACAATAAGCATGAAATTGAAACAAGAGAGTGAATTCCCCCTAGGTTTTTTCAATGTTAGCACTAGAACTCACCCAAAAAATCTCCAAATGAATGATAATCATTTATAAATGATTTAAAGATGAAATTCACCACTAGAAATGTAAGATAAACATTCAATGGTATTCTAGTTAATGAATTAGAATTTAGAAGCTAGGTCTATGTACAAACAAACTTTCAAGCATAAAACCTTGATTTTATTGTTGTTATGTAATTTCCAGATTTCAAAAATCCTTAAAATCAACCCACAACAAGATAAGCAAATCCTTGAAGAACAATATTATAGGGCTGATTTTCCTCTTTATGGTTTATAGATAATAAGTGTAGCACAAACCCTTGATAATAGAGCATAGGAAATTAAATAAGCAATGAACTTTGCGCTGGAGTAGGAAAGGAATCCAAATTATGTTTTCTAGTTTGACTTTCCATTAGATTTCCTTCAAAACAAAATAAATTAAAATATTTTGAATTTTGGGGTTTTATGGTTGTATGTTGGGAGAAGACATGTGTCTTATTCCAAATAGGACTTATGGTTTCAAGAAGTATGTCCCTCTTGGAATTGGTCTATCTTATGTTAATGAATTAGGGCTAAGAGACTAGAACCCTATGGGAAAAACAGTCTCCTATCTAATCAAAGTAAGATATGTAGACCAAGGCCCTGGAAGAAGGGTTTCCCAAAAGAAGCATCTTCACCAACAAGATCAATTATATCTCTAATAAGGTACTAAATACCCTTGCTATGGAACTAATGGAAAACTAAATCAAGGAATTAAGTGCTTACCAAACTAAGAAGAGAAGAAGGAAAGGAAAAACCCTAAAACATCTTCCATCCAAGTGGTAGAATTACCCTTCAATTTTTTTTATCTTCAAATCTTGTAGTAGTCTTGATCAAACATACAAATAATTTATGCAAAACCGAGAGAGAGAGAGAGAGAGAGAGAGAGAGAGAGAGAGAGAGAGAGAGAGCTCCAAGAGGTGACGCCAAAACCTCAATAGGTAGATCTTCAATAAAATTGTATTCTCGAAAAAGTAGCCAAAAACAACTCAAATTTGGAATGAGAGGAGAGGCTCTATTTATAGAGGAGGCTTCTGCATCATTCTCATTCTTTATTATTTTCCATATCCTTAGATCTATCCTAGGATAATTATAAAAAAATAATTGTCTTTTAATTAACCTAAAGATATCGAATCATAATACAATAAGAATGTTCCATATGTAGAATAAGCCCTCAAAGAGAGGAGACCATCCATCTAAAATAATTTGAATAGGGTCAAAGTGGGCTCAATGTATCTCCCATGTGTAAGGGGAGACACTCAAAACATTCCATAATGATCCTACAATGATGAAAGGTACAAAATAATCCAACATCTAGCCTCAAATCAAGGGTTGTCCACATGTGTGAGGTGACCAAGGTCTGAAAGAGAGGACAACTCCTCTTAGAATCAAGCTCCAAATTCCAAGTGTGAGGTGTCCAAGGTGATATAATTCCCTCATATTATTAAATTAACCTCGACAATTCATCGATTGACCCTCTCTCTAAGTCAAAAGGTACCCACATGTGTTGAAAGGTGCTCCTCTAATAAAGCTCAAAATTCCAAGTGTGAGGTATCCAAGGTGAGATAATGTCCTCATATCATGCAATTAACCTCCACAAGTCATGGATTGACCATATCCAAGTCAAAAGGTTCCCACATGTGATAAAATGGATAGAATACAAGTTCTCCAAAATGGTCAACCCTCAAATCATGTGAATGATGCAACCAAAAATGATGAAGGAAGAGAGAACTCAAGGATATAGGGCATGGCATGTCAATATGTGACCCCTGCATGTATAAATAGCCCCAAAGTGCCTCATATTATGTGACCAGTGTATTTGTATCTATGAACTACCTCAAGATCTATGAAAATTCCTTGGGAAATGTGCAACTAGATGAGCCACTATAGAATCTTCTCCAAGAGTCCATATCGAAAGTGTGACAAATGCATAAGTGGATATCCATTATTAGTTATAAGATAAGTATGATTATATAGGTATAACTTTACAACATGAGCAATACTTTTACATAGAATGAAGTGAGACAACCTAGGGGTTCTCTATTTCATGTGTATTAGTATATCCATCCTAAGACCCTCATGTACCTACCCAGGTCATAAATGACCAACATGGCACCAACTTAATGGTATCCAAGGGATAATCAACTAATCTATAAGAGAAAGGGATATCTTGAAAAAGGGACTAAGAAGGTGTTCCATGACCAACCACAAAGGATTTAGAGATACCACCTAGGTGAAACATCTTTATATAAATCATCTAAGCATGGTCCAATACAATACATGCGTACAAAAATGGTCACACTTTTAGCTAATACATGATACAATAACACAAAGAATTGTGGTAGCACAACTGATAATTGAACTATGATCTCAAATATCATCAAGATAGGCACAAAATAAACTCATATGATTGGTCACATATGGTGAAAAAATATGAGGTGCACTAAAGTGAATCTAAGGTGTAACATGTCCTTTAGTAACGATTATTTTTTTCTAAGAAAGTGAATCTCATATATGGTTTTAGAACTAGGGAAAGTTGAGTTTGTATTGATATTCCTCCTCACACTTAATCATTAGGTGAACATGTATTAGACAACTTTAGTTAGTTGGAATGTTACCTTGAGTGATTCATTCTTTCATTTTGGCCATGGGATTTACCCCATTTGTCTATACCCAACATGAATACTTTACTAGTTATTGTTCTCCCTAATCATTATTCATGAAGAGATAATGTAGTGGCCATTTATAGGGATTCTACCTAGATGACTTTCTTATATGGTTGTGAGGGTACCTTAAATGAATAGTGTATTTTTCCTTAGATTTCATCACCTTGGGATAGGTCACTATAACTATTTCATTCTATCTTCACTTGGATATACCCAAAATGAACTTCATCAAACCCATTGTAATCTCAATTAGAAGGCCCCATGTTTCCCATTTAAATTTGTTTGATCTGTTCTAGAGCATGAGAAATGTTCTTCCATCATATTTTTCACATCATTTATCTCTAGTAACATTTGAAATATAAATACACTTATTGTATCAACACTTATCTAATCAATGATACTTGAAACTAAGACATTATTGCAAATTATTTCCATCATAGGCACTCTATTTGAATTTATGGGCTTCCACCATACCAATCTCATTGTCTAGGCATATTACTTCTATATGTATAACATGTCCTCTAGTGGTAGGAATAAGAGGATCTCAGGGATTTTGAGGACCACCCCCTCCACCTCCACCTCTGCCATTCTTCCACCATTTCCTCCTTGCATTGGAGGAAACCATGCTCTCAAAATCATGTCATTCATGACAATTTTGAACCTTCCAAGACTTTCTCATGTTATCAATGGCCCCATTCTTAATTATGTATCTTGGCCATCCATGGCTACCAAACTCCATAATATATTCACAATTTCAAAGGAAAACCTAGTGACAACCCATTCAAATATGTAATGACTTTTTGTTTATGGTTTTCCTCCAACAAAATCAAAGAAGAATCAATTTGTCTTGGGTTATTTCAATGAAACCTCACAAGGATTTCTCCCATTTGAGGTGTGTGAGAGCCTATTGGAAATACATTTTTCCAAGAGGATATAATGATAAGGTAAAATTAATTTTTTCCATATGGCTTGTGGGCCCACTTTCATATCAAATGCACATGTACCACTTTTAAATGGAGAATTCCATGAGTCTATCTTATCTTGTAGGTGTCATGTAGGAGCCCAAATAAAAATTGCAAAACATATATCATCAAGTGTAAATGCATACTATGATTGTGTGCATGAATGAATGAAGACCCAGAGAATAGGCCATGACTCAAGAATAATTTGGATACTCATTTATTGTCAAAAGTTGCATTAGTGATCAAAATTGACTTTATCAACTAATTTTTGGGGTAAAAGCACATTATATGCCAATGTTTTGCAGAGATATCATATGTCCTATCAATATCAATTAATATAATGATCCTGATAAACTTTGATTATATCAAGGTGATAAATCCATCTTATGATATTTAAGATGAGAATGAAGATTATCAAAGGCTTGGATCTTATGAGATCATTCTGTTAAGAACCAAATATCAAGATAACATAGAAAAACCTCAGAATAAGTATTCAACACCTTGAAAAAGATAGAATTTTAGATAATAAGCATGTTTGAGGGGGAAACCTCCTTATACACCACATAAATTTCCAAATACAAGATGATTCCAAATTAAAAGGTCTCCTTAGTATATGTAGGAGACTAGGAGGTACAATTACAACTAATGGACCCAAGATGACATAAATAAAATAACATTACTAATGTAATATACCCCAATTAAGGGGTAATGTGACACTATTTAGGAATTAACATGCCCCTCCCCTTTAGACAAGTGTTGTCCACAACGCTTGAGTAATTATGGATGCTTCTTGTAACACCCTATTTCCCCTAGTTTGTAAAAATAACTATATTGGCCACAAACTATGGCAAACCCAAATATGTAAATGTTTGATTTGACAGACCTTTGTATAAAAGGTCAATGAATGAAAATTATATCATGAATATGTGTCGCATGATTGATGAGAGGGGGATGTACTGAAAGAGATCACGATGGCTGATGAGAGGTGGTGGAAGGGGCCAGGAATGGCTGCGTTAACTTCCACTGAACCAAAAATGTATTGGTTTGTACATGCTTGGAAACCAAATCTCACTCTCAGACCCCTGAATGAATTGCCCACCCAGATGGTAGGTGGGGAGGATCCTCAAGAGCAAATGAGGGGATGGGGGCGAACTGCCCATCCGTAGAAGCTCTCAGACCTGACCCTCAGACAGAGAAATTTGTGCCACATGCAACCTCATAGAAAAAAGGCAAGGGAAAGAAGTGTGGAAGGGGGAGGAGAAAGGAGAGTAGGGCACACGCGCGATAGGAATCATGGAAGGAGAACCAGAAGAACTCTGGAAAATAGAGTGAGTCATGAGCAGAGGAGAAGGAGAATAACCTTCGTCCTCAACTTTCTACAAGCGAGAAGTAGGAGACTGAATCTCAAAGCATCGTGGTCCAGCTCGGGGGTGACTAGTGGTAAATCCGATTGGAATCACTAAGCCTATGGTTGGGTGGAAAAGAGCACCCCTATCAGCAGTCGCGCCACACCTGGTGTTTTTCTGATAAGTGTTTGTATCTCATGTCTTGAATTGAATATAATGGATGCATGCTCATGTTTGTACACTCATAAATGATTTATGTACATCAATGTTTTCCTGGTGTTATGACCAGAACTAATGGATGCATGCTCATACATATATGACCATAATCGGTTTATGTAGAGAATGAATAAGTTCGGATTATGAGCCCGTGCCCTTGATATTTGTCCCATGTATTTGACTCACGTTATGCTCTGGTTTGATTTCCCAAAGGAACCTCCTCCCGAGAAGTTCCCTCACCTTCTAGAGCCATTGTGAGTTCCTTTAAAGGACTACCATTTTAGAAACCATACGAGCTTACCTCACCCCTATCACAGAGTTCATAGCTCGGTAATTAAGAAGGCCTTTTAGTCAGGTCACCCAGCTTGGGGATATTTACCCAAGAACCCATTGAAGGATTTTGTAGTCCAAGTCTGGAAGCCTTGTACCTGAGAGAGTGGATAGGCTTCGGAGTTTCGGCTCCTGGTAACTCAAGTGTGAGACCTCCTATCCTCGCATATCGTGAAATCCAATTTTCGAAACCCCGAAATGAGCTGAGAAAAGTGGATAGGCTTCGAACTTTCGACTCTTGGGAACTCAAGTGTGAGATCTCCTGTCCTCGCATATCACAAAATCCCGATTTGCGAAACCCCGAAATGAGCTGAGAAGAGTGGATAGGCTTCGGAGTTTCAGCTCCTGGGAACTCTAGTGTGAGACCTCCTATCTTCGCATATCGTGAAATCCCAATTTGTGAAACCCCGAAATGAGCTAAGAAGATTGGATAGGCTTCAGAGTTTCAGATCTTAGGAACTCAAGTGCGAGACCTCCTGTATTCGCATATCGTGAAATCCTGATTTGTGAAACCCTGAAATGAGCTAAGCAGAGTGGATGGGCTATCTTAACTCTTAACAGGAGTAACCCTCTATCTTAACCCCCTTAATCACAAGTCGAAGTTAAGAATGAAAACTCTTATTGTGTGTGTGTGCATGTGAAAAATATGAATTATGTACTGGTTATGAATGAATATAAATATTGACTAACAACAAGCATTTTTATTTTGCACACGATTGGGAGATCAACTGCAGGAAACTGCAAACGCATAGAATGGTGACTCATCATGAAGTGGGGGATGGCTCCCACAATAGAGACAAAGAGTCTGACAAAAGGAGGGCGGTAGGGACCCCTGCAGATCTAGCTGAGACCATGAGGAGCCTCATGGTCGAACTACAGAGCTGCAAGGCCAACAACGAGAGGATGATAAAAGAGCAAGAGAAGAAAATGGAAATTAATGCAGTCTTACTACAGATTTTATCTGACATACAAAGACAAGTGTAGCATGAACCTGACACCAGTCATGTGGACCAACGATAGACAAAGAAAAGTTGAAGTCCACCTGAGATCCATAAACGTGGACTTCTAAGTGGCCACACTGGGAAGAGCACCTCGAGAAAATTCCACCCCGGAGATAAGGGACAAGCATCAGAGGATTCCTATGGAAAGGAAGCAGGCGAGTCGAAGGGATCTTCTAGTAGCAGGACTAGTTCCTATTCCCGAAGAAAATGGAAGAAGCGAAAGAATTCCAAGAGCCATAATCTCGAAGAATTTAGGAAGGTAAAACCATCCTCTTTTGATGGTGAAATTAAGGAGGGAGAGGAAGTAGAGGCCTAGCTGCTTGGACTAAAGAAGTATTTCAGAGTCCATGACTTCTCTGAAAATTTGAAGGCCCGAGTGGCCGCCTTCAACTTGAATGGAAAGGATTCCATCTGGTGGGAAGACCTTAAGAATGTAAAATGGATTTACGAAGAGGGCCTGTCTTGGGAGTGGTTTGAGAGATACTTCAGGAAGAAATATCTGTCAGAAAAGTATTTCGATGAAAAGACTAAAGAATTCTATGAACTCAAGCTGGGGAAACTCACCATAGAGGAATATGTCAGCAGATTCCTTGAATTGTTGAGGTATGTACCCTATATAAAAGTAGAAAAGGAAAAGGTGCAATGGTTCATCAGCGGACTACCTAAGGACTATCATAACAGGATTGAGTTTGATAAGCCAAAGACCCTAGAAGAAACTATTCTAAAGGAAAGATATTGTTATGAATAGCTTGGGCATCAGACAGAACCTCGTGAAGGTTGGAAGCAGAAGAATATTTCGGGATTCCAGAAAAAGGGGTTTAAATCTCCAAGATTTAAAAAATACAAAAAGGACTCAAGGATGAGCTTCCCAACCCGAAGTGTACATCGGTAGAATTTCATCTCCCAGAGTGGAAATAAACCTTTTGGATCTACCCCAGGAAGGATTGATAACCCAAAGAAAGAACCCTTGAAATGTTGGGGTTATGGAGAATAGCATCTACTGAGGGACTGCCCGCACCGACAACAGAACAGTCGAAGAATTTACAACATTCAAGAAGCTACCACCATCAATGATGTGGCTAGGAGTATGCCACAAATTTATGCAGCCATGGATAATAAAAAAGATGACCACCAAGATTCAGTGGTGGATATAGAAGGTATGATCACCAACCATCTAGTGTCTATTCTAATCTACCCTGGTTCAAATTTCAGTTATATAGCCCCTAAGGCTGTTGATAAGTGTAAATTACAACCACATAAACACACCAAGCCATGGCTGGTACAGTTAGCCACTGGCACCAAAAGAAAGGTGGCAGAGGTCATACCAGCCTGCCAATTTACTATGGGTGAGTTCCCCACCCAAGCAACCCTTAATATACTACCCCTGGGGTCATCTGACCTGTTGATCGGTATGGACTGGCTAGCCACATCTAGAGCCAGACTGGACTGTTACCATAAAACCTTAGAATGTGTAAGTGAAGGAGGAAGAAGGATAACCCTTCAAGGGATCCAAAAACCTGTCTTGGTGAGACGAATATCAGCTCTTCAAATGAGGAAATATTGCAGAAAGGGATGTCCACTATATGCAATACAGGTATTGGAATCAATTGAAAATGACAAACCAAGCCTCGAGGACCATCCCAAAATAGGATAATATAGAGATGTATTTCTGGAAGAGGTACCGGGTCTACCTCCGAGAAGGGACATTGACTTCTCGATAGAATTTTCACCAGGAGTGGTGCCAGTGTCTAGAACACCCTACAGGATGAGCACATATGAGCTAGTTGAGCTTAAATTACAATTGAAAGAAATGATGGACAAAGGCTATATCCAGCCATTATGTCGCCCTAGGGAGCACCAGCCCTTCTTGTGAAAAAGAAAGATGGTACCCTCCGACTGTGCGTAGATTACAGACAACTCAATAAGGTAACCATAAAGAACAAGTACCTCTTACCCAGGATCAATGACTTGTTCGATCAATTGGGAGGTGCTTCCATATTCTCAAAGATTGAATTGAGATATAGATACCATCAAGTCTAAATCAAGGGTGAAGACATCCAAAAAACTTCCTTCAGGATGAGATATGGTCACTATGAGTTTGTGGTAGTACCCTTTGGATTAACCAGTTCCCCTGCCACTTTTATGTGCTTGATGAACAATGTGCTCAACAAATTCCTAGACAAATTTGTACTGGTTTTTATTGACGATATATTAATTTATTCCAAGAATAGAGAGGAACATGAGGAACATCTTAGGATTGTACTTCAAGTGCTAAGAGAACATCAACTCTATGCCAAATTTAGCAAGTGCGACTTTTTCCAGAAGCAAATACATTACTTGGGCCATTTCATATCTGAAGAAGGAGTAGTAGTAGACCCTGACAAGATCATGTCTATCATGGAATGACCTACCCCAAAGGAAGTTTAAGATATCAGGTCATTTATGGGCTTGGCAAGACACTATAGGAGATTTATAAAAGGATTCTCCAGGATTGGTTGTCCAATCACTGCCCTGCAGAAGAAGGAAGCTAAATTCACGTGGACGCAAGAATGTGAAGAAAGATTTAAATCCCTAAAACATCTACTTACCCACACGCCCGTGTTGAAGATCGTTGATCCCAAAGCTGACTTCCTCATGTGGATAGATGCCTGCAAGTAAGGGCTCCAAGGAGTCCTTATGCAAGGTGGAAGTGTTGTCTGCTATGAATCCCGAAAATTGAATGAGCATGAAGTCAACTATGTGACCCATGATTTGGAGTTGGCCGCCATAGTGCATGCCTTAAAAATGTGGAGGCATTACCTCCTGGGAAGGAAATTCATACTTATGACAGATCACTGTGGATTACGATATCTGTTTGTCCAACCAAAGCTCAATGGAAGACAAGCTAGGTGGATGGCCCTCCTTAGCGAGTTTGATTTTGAAATCAAACATATAAAAGGAAAATAAAATAAGGCGGTCTATGCCCTTAGCCGAAGTATGAAAACAATTCACCTGGCAGCGGTGAGCACCTGCGAGATGGATGTCAAGGAAAGAGTGAGGAATGCACAAGAAACAAACCTATTCTTCCAAACCGTGACCTCGTATCTGGAGCAATAACCCATAGGGATAAAGTGTGAAGGCTACCAAATGATAGATGGAGATCTGCTAACTTACAGAAACAGATTGTATATTCGAGATTGTGACGACTTGAAGAGGTTCATAATAGATGAACTACATAAAAGGCCCTATAATGGTCATCCAGGGTACCAGAAGATGATCACGGCCACCAGGAAATAATTCTATTGGTCAGGATTGAAGAAAGACATACCTGAATACTTAGCCAAATGCATAGAATCCCAATAGGTTAAAGTAGAACACCGACACCCAGCAGGATTATTACAACCTCTACCAATCCCGAAATGGAAATGGGAAACCATCTCCATGTATTTCATCACCGAATTACCAACCTCGAACAAACACAATGACGCCATCATGGTAGTGGTGGATAAATTGAGCAAGTCCACTCTTTTTATCCCCGTCAAGTTGACTTGCAAGGCGATAGACATCACCCACGTATTCATGAGGGAGATATTCAGACTACATGGTATGCCTAAAGAGATCGTGTCTGACAGAGACACGAAATTTACTTCCAACTTTTGGAAATCCCTGATGGGGGGTCTAGAGGCCAAATTGTTGTTTAGCACAACCTATCATCCTCAAACTGATGGAAAGATGGAAAGAATGAACCAACTATTAGAAGACATTCTAAGGATGCATGTAATGCATCAACCCCAAAAGTGGGAAGACTACCTGCCACTGGTGGAATTCGCCTACAACAACGGCTACCAAGAATCCTTGAAGATGATTCCTTTCGAAGTCCTCTATGGTAGGCCATGCAACACTTCAGTCAGTTGGAGTAACCCCATAAACAGAGTTACTATTGGACCCGACATGCTAAAAGAAATGGAACAACAAGTGACTCAGATAAAACACAATTTAAAGGTCGCTCAAAATCGACAAAAAAGTTATGCCAACTGAAAGAGAACTCCAAGAGAAGTCAGGGTGAGAGACCACATATATCTTAGAGTTAGACCCAGGAAGAGTTCCCTGAAGATGGGAGCTTTTGCCAAGTTGGAACCTTGGTACTGTGGACCCTTTGAAATCCTAGATAGAGTGGGACCTGTAGCCTATAGGCTAGCACTTTCTCCCATAGTAAAAGCACATAATGTTTTCCATGTTTCATTATTGAAGAAATATGTACATGATTCTAATCATATAATTGATTGGTCTATGATCCAGGTGGAACCGAAGGGAGAATTCCTACCAGAACCTCAATGCATACTGGAGAAAAAGGAAACCCCGCTTAGGAACCGAACCATTGCACAGGTCAAGGTGCGGTGGAAACATTTTGGCCTACATGAGGCTACATGGGAAATGGAAGATGCCATGAAACAGGCATATCCGATTTTGTTTACTTCTGTACATACATTTCATGTTGATAGATAAAACATCGGGGACGATGTTCCTTTAAGAGGCAGGGATTTTTAACACCATGTTTGCCCCAGTCTATAAAAATAACTATATTGGCCAAAAAATATGGCAAACCCAAAGATGTAAATGTTTGATTTGACAGACCTTTGTATAAAAGGTCGATGAACGAAAATTATATCATGAATATGTGTCGCATGATTTTTGGGAGGGGGATGTACTGAAAGAGACCATGATGGTTGATGAGAGGTGGTGGAAGGGGTCGGGAATGGTTGGATTAACTTCCACCGAACTGAAAACGTATTGGTTTGTACATGCTCGGAAACCAAAGCTCACTCTCAAACCCCTGAATGAATTACCTGCCCGGATGGTAGGTGAGGAGGCTCCTCAAGAGAAAATGAGAGGATGGGGGCGAACCGCCCATCCGTAGAAGCTCTCAGACCTAACCCTCGGACAGGGAAATTTGTGCCACATGCAACCTCGTAGGAAAAAGGCAAGGGAAGAAGTGTGGAACAAGGGGGAGGAAGGAGAGCGGGGGGCGCGTGCGATAGGAATCGCGAAAGGAGAACCGGAACAACTATGGAAAATACAGTGAGTCATGAGTAGAGGAGAAGGAGAGTAACCTTCGTCCTCGATTTCTGACGAGTGAGAAGTAGGAGACCGAGTCTCAAAGCATCCTGGTCCAGCTCTGGGGTGGCTAGTGGTAAATCCGATTGGAATCACTGAGCCTACAGTTGGGTGGAAACGAGCACCCCTCTTAGCGGTCGCATCACACCTGGTGTTTTTCTGATAAGTGTTTATATCTTTTGTCTTGAATTGAATATAATGGATGCATGATCATGTTTGTACACTCATAAATGATTTATGTATATCAGTGTTTGCCTGGTGTTATGACTAGACCTAATGGATTCATGCTGATACATATATGACCATAATCAGTTTATGTAGAGAATGAATAAGTTTGTATTATGAGCCCGTGCCCTTGAGATTTGTCCTGTGTATTTGACTCACATTATGCTCTGGTTTGATTTCTTGAAGGCACCTCCTCTCAGGAATTTCCCTCACCTTCCAAAGTCGACGTGAGCTCCTTTAAAGGAAAACCGTTTTAGAAACCATATGAGCTTACCTCACCCCTGTCACAAAGTTCATATCTTGGTAATTAAGAAGGCCTTTTAGTCAGGTCACCCAGCCTGGGGATATTTACCCAAGAACCCATTGAAGGATTTTGTAGTCTAAGTATGGAAGCCTTGTACCTGAGAGAGTGGATAGGCTTCAGAGTTTCGGCTCCTGGGAACTCAAGTGTGAGACCTCCTGTCCTCGTATATCGTGAAATCTCGATTTGCGAAACCCCAAAATGAGTTGAGCAGAGTGCATAGGCTTCGGAGTTTCGACTCTTGGGAACTCAAGTGTGAGATATCCTTTCCTCACATATTGCGAAATCTTGATTTGCGAAACCTCGAAATGAGCTAAGAAGAGTGGATAGGATTTGGAGTTTCGACTCCTGGTAACTCAAGTGCGAGACCTCATGTCTTCGCATATCATGAAATCCTGATTTGAGAAACCCAGAAATGAGCTGAGCAAAGTGGATAGGCTTCGGAGTTTCATCTCCTGGGAACTCAAGTGCGAGACCTCCTGTCTTCGCATATCGCGAAATCCTGATTTGCAAAACCCTGAAATGAGCTGAGCAGAGTGGATAGGCTTCGAAGTTTCAGCTTCTGGGAACTCAAGTGTGAGACCTCGTGTCCTCACATATCACAAAATCCCAATTTGAGCATCCTTGAAATGAGCTGAGCAGAGTGGATAGGATTCAGAGTTTCAGCTCCTAGGAACTCAAGTCTGAGACCTCCTATCTTCGCATATCGTGAAACCCCAACTTGCGAAACCCCGAAATGAGCTTAGTAGATATATGGGTTTCGGTATTTTGGTGTTTCGGTGTTTCGACACCTGGGAACCAAAGGGTATGAACCCCTCGTCTTCTCGTATGTGAAACCCCAAAAGGTAGAGTGTCGAGATATAATCCGAGCCATTGATCAATTCAACAGTCGGTTAGACCCTTCTTTTTGGGTTTCGTCACTTCGAAAGACAAAGAACAGGGGAACGCTTGCATCGTGATTCCTCAAGTCGCGAAAACCGAAAGCACCTTTTTGGTAAGGCCCGTGGTCATAGCCAATAATCACATGGGGAAGGATAAGGGAAGGTACGGTCTACACCGGGCCCATAGAAACTTGGGGATTCTGTTCCCCGATAAAGAAGGAAGAAAAGAAAAAAGAGGAAAAATCTTAGTTACCATAGTGGGTGTGTGACACTTCTGTATAAAATACTCATCTTCCCAAGTGGAATCTTCAGCAGGTAGTTTCCTCCACTTAATGAGATAATATGAAATGGATCTATTCCTCAGCTGGTGAATTTTTGTGTTAGTGATAGCTTCAGGATCCAATATGGTTTTTCCTTCCTTGTCAAGTTCTAGAAATATAGTTTGAACTAGGATCTTGTCATCTATGACCTTCTTTAAGTATGAAACATGGAAAATTGGGTGTACTCGTGAAGATACAGGCAACTCCAATTTATATGCCATAGTACCAATCTTTTGAAACACCTTAAAAGGGCCGTAGTACTTTGTGTTCGACAACACAGGTATTCCAACAGAGGATGAACACCTTCAGTAACCACTCACATAACCAGATCAAATATCAACACATCGATGTTTTCATGTGGTAAAACCCCTACGGGGAAACATCCATGACCCCAACCAACGCAGCCACTTGGAGCAATTTATTAATTCAAAGAAAAAGATTACAAAGAAATTTTACAAGAGAGTTTCTCACAATCGATCATTGGCAAATGAACCTCCATTCTCTTTAAATAGATATCATGGACCAATCGAGTGTTAATACATGGATCAATAGCCATTAAGATCGTGGAGAGTATGAACCATTGGCTCACTCTATGTCGGGAACATATCGTGACCATCAGATTTCCTAACTACAAATGCATGCTAATGCATACTAAAGAAACACACTAGAAAACACACTTTTACCTAATGACACAATAGACCAAGTAGATCTTACTAACTCCTAAGTGTCTAAATATCCTAACATCCCCCCTTAAGAACAACTTGGGATAGGATTGAAGTATTTACAATAGTGACACAATAGGAGAAGGAAGGAGGCATTAGAGCCTATCCTCACTTAATGACAACTTCTTGAACTCCTAACATAGATTGAAGTTTGGAAAACTTTGCTTCTGTAAGAGACTTTGTGAAAATGTCTGCAACTTAATATTTTGTAGGGAAAAAGAGCACTTCAATAACTTGATCATGAATGATCTTTTTGATGAAGTGCATGTGTAGCTCGATGTGTTTTCTATGCTGATGATGAACTGGGTCTTTGGCAAGCTTGATGGCACTCTGATTGTCACACCAAAGGCTGGTCGGATGCTGATGCTAGAATCCAAACTCTGAAAGGATCTATCAAAGCCATAGGGCTTCCTGACTTGCCTTTACCACTGCTCAGTACTCCGCTTCTTTTGAAGAAAGTGCAATAGCCTGTTGTTTCTTACAGGCCCAAGTGATAGGTCCTGAACCAAGGCTAAAAACATAGCCTATAGTAGACTTTCAATCATCAGGGTCACCGGCCCAATCTAAATCAGTGACACCAACCAATAAAGGAGTCCCCCCTGAACTGTAATGTATCCCAAACTAAACTGTACAACGAACATAGCGAAGTATCCCTTTAGTTTCTTTCCAATGGCTTTCATGGGTTGTTTGCATATATCAGGCAACAATACCAACAATAAAGGAAATATCAGGACGGGTACGAGTCAAGTATAAGAGGCTACCAACTAACCGATGGTATAGGGTGGCATAAACTTTAGGAGAAGTACAGGTGGTAGAAAGCTTGACTCTAGACTGGAAGGGAGAAGGGGTTGGCTTCCAATCGTCCATATGAAAGCGACGAAGAAGGTCACAAGCATACTTAGAATGGGAAAGAAAAATTCCTTCATTGGTTTGCAAAACTTGGAGGCCAAGGAAATTGTGCAAAAATCCTAAGTCTATCATTTCAAATTTCTTCTTAAGGTTGGTTTTCACATGTTTTAAAAGTTTTGAGTCACTACTAGTAAGGATAAGGTCATCAACATAAAGGACAAGGATTATGAGATGGATTCCTACTTTCTTGGTATATACATTAGGATCAGAATGGAATCTAGAGAATCCAGTGGAAATAAGAAAGCTATCCATTTTGGCATACCAAGCTTGGGGAGCTTGCTTGAGACCATAAAGAGATTTCTTGAGGTGACAAACAAGGCTGGAGTCATTCTGGACATAGTCAGGAGGTTGTTCCATGTAGATTTCTTCTTGCAAATCTTTGCGCAAGAAGGCGGATTTAACATCCATCTGATGGACCTCCCATTTATGTGAGGCAGCAAAGGCAAGAACAAGGCAGATGGAATTCATTTTTTCTATAGGGGAAAATGTTTCATTATAGTCAATTCCTTCAACTTGGGAAAATAATTTGGCAACTAACCGAGCCTTGTTTCTTTCAACACTTCCATCTAATGCATACTTAGTTCTGTAGATCCATTTTCATCTAACAAGTTTTCTTCCTTTTGGAAGAGGTACAAGATACCAAGTATCATTTTCCATTAAAGAACAATACACTTCATTCATTGTTGTATCCCAATCTGGATGACCTGAAGCTTCTGCAAATGTCTCTAGATCATGATTTTATGAAACTTGAGCCAAAAGAAAAGAGGCTCGCTAGAACTGTGAACGTGTCTGACGCTGATCTGACGGATCACTGACAAGATCACCAACTGCTTCTCGTGTTGAACAGACCCATCTAGGAAGTGGTGGAGATGGTGCCGGTTCAAGTTCAAAGGACTCATCTGGAGGAAGGTGAGCAGGTGGAGGTGGATTTTCATCCTCACTATCATCATCTGAAGAAGAAACTAGATCATAAGAAGGCACAAACGTCGAAGATGGCTCATAGGCCGAAGAAGGCACAATCGTCGAATTAGGCTCACAGGCCAAGATATTTTCATCAAATTTAACATCTCTTCTAATAATAATTTCATTACAATGTGATTGAATAAGTCTGTAACCTTTGAAATTCTCAGAATAACCAACAAATATACACTTCTCACTTTTAGGCTGCAATGCTTTCCTTTTCTCATCAGGAATGTGAGCCCATGCTATACTGCCAAATACACGGAAGTCACTTACATCTGGTTTAATTTTAGTCCAAGTTTTTTCTGGTGTTATAATTTTAAGAGCCTTTGTGGGAGTGCGATTTACTATGTAATTTGCACAGTTGATGGCTTCTACCCAATACTTTAGACTTAATCCCTTATATTGGATCATACAATTAGCCATTTCTTTTAATGTGCAGCTCTTTCTCTCAACAACACCATTTTGTTGTGGTGTATATGGAATAGTGTGTTGCATTTGGATTCCCTGTGTAGTGCAGTAGCTTGTAAAATTATTGTTCACATATTCGCCTCCATTATCTGTTCTTAAACTTTGAATTTGATGTCTAGATTGCTTTTATACAAGGGCCTTGTAGGCCAAAAACTTGTCAAAAACTTCACTCTTGAGTTTTAATAAGTGAACCCAAGTATGTCTGGAAAAGTCATCAATGAAAGTTAAGAAATACTTGCACCTAGAAAAATAAGGAGAAGAAATTGGACCACACAAATCACTGTGAACAAGATGCAAAGGACCCAAGGTGTGCCAAGAGGCACGTTTGTCAAAACTATCCCAATGATGTTTGCCAAGAACACAACTGGCACAAACACCATCTTTGGATGAAACAAGAGGAAGACCAGTCACCATCTGTTGATTACATAGTTGCTGCAATGAGCGATAGTTTAGATGACCAGACCGCTCATGCCAAAGTTTTCTCAAGTCATCACTATGAGCAACAAAAACTGATGAAAAATCTAATGACCCAAAGTTGTCAAACGTGTACAACCTGGTAATATCATCAACAATTCTAATTGCAAGAACATGCTTGGGATCTTTTAGATCCTTGATTACAACTTGGTGAGGTGAAAACTCGACGATTTTACCTTCACCTGAATGAGTGATTTGATATGCTGATAGAAGGTTACAAGAAATACTTGGAACACATAATACATCATTGAAATGACCATTATCTACTTGAACTGTTCCAGATCCTACAACATTAAGAGATCTATCATCACCAACAAATATTTTCTTGGTGTTACATTCATTTAGAGCAGAAAATATGGCTTTATCCTTATCCATATGATAAGATGCTCTTGAATCAATAAGCCACTCATCAAAAGAAGAAGTAGTATTAGAATTTGAATTGAAGGAGAAACCAGAAGTAGGAAGTGCATGTTCGTGAGAAGAAGAAGTAGAATCAATACTGATGTTGTGTTTCTTCATCGTTGCTTCTAAAGCTGCCATCTTCTTGAAACATTTGGACTCATCATGACCATTTTTATCACAAAATTTGTAATGTTTGTTAGTATTCTTACTTTTGTATTTTTCTCCTTTGTCACCAGTAGGAGTTGAAGCTGTCTGAGCAGGTTTGGGACCCTTATGTTGTTTGTTGTTGTAGCGAGGATGTTGCTTCTTGGGATGCTTGGGTTTATCTTTCTGCTGGGAAACTAAGGCTTTGTTGGAGGGACCTGTAGTGTTGATCACTCCAAATTGTACAAGCTTATCTTCCTCTTGAATCAAAGAAGCACAAAAGGACTCGAGAGTGAGTTTTTCATAAGATTCTTCCCCTAGAGCTTCTCTCATGGCATAAAAGGTAGATACAAACACAGAATATGCACTACCTAGCTTAGAAAGAATAAGATAGATGGAACACTCTTCCTCCATCTTTATCTTACATTCTTCACATAGAATTATCAGTGTTTTAAACCTAGATAGATAGTCTCCAAGGAAAGAAAAATCATTTGGACTCAAGGTCAGTATTTGATTTTCTAACTGTTGTGCTCGAATAATATTGAGTTTACCAAACACAGATTCAATCGTGTTCCAAGCTTCTTCGGGGTCATCAATATCTTGAAGGTGGTACCTTAAATCAGGAGAGATGGAAATTTCGATTAGTCCACATGATTCATCATTCCTATTATCCCACTTGGATTTCTTATCAGCATCAGTGGGTGCTTTTTCCTTTCCCAAGATAATCCAGTGCAAGCATTTACTTCTTAATAAATCTTCCATATGAGATTTCCATTGGAAGTAGTTTTTGCTAGTAAGCAAGACATTACTTGTAGAAACCATATTAAATATCTAGATAATGTGGATTTAAAAACTGAAACTGATGATCTGGATGGAAAGATCTTGAAAAGTTATGTGGTTTTAAAAAAAAATGGAATTGAAAATGGACTTTCGATGTTAGAGTTATGCCATTTTTAAAAAAGGCACAATCAGGAACCAAATGACCACGTGATTGTGTAAGTTTATTTATGAAGTGACACAATTTTATAAAGAGAAGCGGGGATCACTTTTACAATGAAGTTACTTTATAACAGAAAAGTTGCATGTAAAATGAATAACTCTAAAATAAAATATTAAAGCTACTTATAGTGATTCACTTTTATACTTGAAGTGAAATACACTTTACAATTTTAGCATGAACTTTTTCAAAAAATGTAACAAAAGAGAGACTTGAACTCAAGAACTCTTACTTAATAAGACAAATTTTAACCAAATGATCTACCAAAAATTATTGTAATATTCAGAAGGAGGATTTTTGTCGTTGTGGTTGAAGATGGCCTTGGAGAGCGTGCTAAAAAAAAACTATTTTCACACAAGAAGCCAATTTCGCTTCTTGATGACAAGGAGGGTTAGATCTCGGTTAGCTTTCCCGAAACATGCACCTTTTCCTATCTATTTCTTATTTTATGAGATCGCATAGGTGCAGGGTAAAGAGAATACATAGATCTAAAAGAGTAGCAACCCGGAAATAAATAAAACCAAAATACTACTTTGCAAAAATTTCAAAAAATGTGTATTCAATCTTTATACCTCTGGATCTGACTGTAATGGTCGTATCTTGGGCAAATGAAAACCTTTTAGAGTGAAACGAAAAGAGTTCCTGACTGAAACGAGTTTTTTGGATGCAATGGAACAATCCTCTCATCCTATAAACTTATGGAAATTATAGAAAGTGGATATGAGGCAACTCATCTTCAAGATCTCGATCTACAACAGGAGCAGGTCTTCAAACAGGCTCTGATACCATGTTCGACAACATAGGTATTCCAACAGAGGATGAACACCTTCAGTAACCACTCACACAACCAGATCAAATATCAACACATCAATGTTTTCACGTGGTAAAACCCCTACGGGGAAACACCCATGGCCCTAGCCAACGTGGCCACTTGAAGCAGTTTATTAATGCAAAGAAAAATATTACAGAGAGATTTTACAAGAGAGTTTCTCACAATCAATCATTGGAAAATGACCCTCCATACATTTTAAATAGAGATCATGGACCAATTGTGTGTTAAGCCATGGATCAATGGCTGTTAATATCTAGGAGAGTATGAACCGTCAGATCACTCTATGTCAGGAACATATCGTGATCGTCGGATTTACTAACTACAAATGCATTCTAATGCATACTAAAGAAACACACTAGAAAACACACTTTTACCTAACGACACAATAGACCAAGTAGATCTTACTAACTCCTAAGTGTCTAAATATCCTAACACTTTGGTGATAATTTATTATCCTTCTTGGATTTCTTGAGGGACATATGTTTATATGGTTTTAGGCTTAAAAACACCCAATCCCTACTTCAAAACTTCTTTCACTATGATGTTGATCTTCTTGTTATTTCATGTGATTATGTGTCATGGTTAGGTTGTCCTTTAAGATTTGGAGAAACTTTTGTTGATTCTTGATGTGATCTTCCACTGCTTGAACCTTATATTTTTCTTTTAGAGAAGAAGTGATGGAAGGAGGGTGATACCCATAGAATGAAAATGGTTTCATTTTTGTTATAGTATGAAAGGAAGTGTTATACCACCATTCTTCCAAGGGTAACCATTTGAACCATTGTGTTTTTTTATCAGAGACAAAGGGACGCAGGTATCCTTCCAGACATTTGTTCACTATCTCAATTTTCCCATCAGATTGAGGATGATAGGATGAGCTATAAACCAATTGAGTACCCAAACAAGAAAATATTTTTTTCCAAAAATGTCTAGTGGAGATGGGATTTCTGTCACTTACAATAATATTTGGGCTTCCATGTAGCTTTTGAATTGTCTCCATGAATGTTATGGAAACTGTACTAGCGTTGAAGGGATGAGAGGGTGCACAGAAGTGTGTGTACTTGGTCAGTCTATCAACAATCACCATGATGCCACCCTTTCCTTCAGACTTCGGTAACCCTGTGATGAAATCCATGGAAACCTCCTCCCAATGCTAACTTGGGATGGCTAATGGTTGTAAAATACTTGGGGTCTTAATTGTTTCCACCTGATTTTGTTGGAAAACCAAACATTCTGCCACAAACCTTTGAACATCAGTTTTATGGCCATCCCAAAATATTCCTTCTTGACCCTATGGTAAGTTTTCAAAAATACTGAGTGCCCTCCTACCGAAGAGGTGTGAAATTCCAATAGTACCTTTTGTTTGAGTTGGGAGTTCTTACATAAATATAAGATATCTTTGTACCATAGTGAATCATGTTTCCATGTAAATGTATCTGATGCACTAGAATCATGTTGCAACCTTTGAATGAGATTGCACACGTTTTCGTCATTCTTCCATTCACCCTCGCTTCTATTATCCAATCAGGATGGATGATCAAGATTGCAAAGAGAAAGGCCTCAACATCTTCATACTTTCTTGAGAATGCATCTGCCACAACATTTTGCTTCCCTTTTTTATAAATGATTTCAAAATCATAACCCAATATCTTGGTCACCCATTTATGTTGTTCTTTTGAAGATATTATTTATTCCAAGAAGTATTTAAGATTATCATTATTTGTTTTTACCTTGAAGTGCCTACCTATTAGGTAAGGGTGTCATTTCTTCAATGCATGTAGTATTTCCATCATTTCCTTCTCACAAATGGGTTTTTGTAAGTCCTTTCCCTTGAGTGACCGACTTTCAAAAGCAAGGGGCCTTCCTTCTTTCAATAGAACAAAACCAATGCCATTTCTTGAGGTATCAAATTCCACAATAAAGGTTTTTGTGAAGTCTGGTGTGGTCAATATAGGAGCTTTGCACATCGCCTCTTTAAGTTGTTCAAAAGCTTGAGTTTCCTCTATAGTCCATGAAAATTCATCCTTCTTAGTTAATGTCGTTAAAGGTGATGTTATTCTTCCATAGTTTCGAAAAAACTTGCATTTATAACCTGTCAAACCCAAAAATCCTCTAAGATTCTTCATTGTTTTGGGAATCAGGAAGTCCATCATGGTATCAATCTTGTTAGGTTCTACCTTGACATCATCATGAGATACAATATGACCCAAATAATCTACCTCCTTCACCCCAAAGAAACATTTGGATGGTTTGGCATATAGTTGTTGCTCCTTTAGTAGTTGTAGTACCTTGTCAACATGTCACACATGATCATCCAAAGACTTTCTATAGATTAGTATATAATCAAAAAATACTAACACAAATTTTTGAAGGAAGGGCTTGAAAATGGAATTCACAAACCCTTGGGATGTGGAAGGTGCATTTGTAAGGCCAAAAGGCATGACCAAAAAATCATAATGGACTTCATGAGTTCAGAATACTTTTTTTGGGATATCTTCTTCCTTCATTCTAATTTGATGATACCTTGAACGATGATCCAACTTTGTGAAATAGATTTATCCATGTAGTTCATCTAACAATTCAACAATGACGGGAATGGGAAACTTATCTTTAATAGTGATCTTGTTGAGCTCTCTATAATCTGGACACATACACCATGAGCCATCTTTCTTGAGTACCATTACCACCGGTGCACAGTAAGAAATTTGGCTAGGTCTAATAATGTCAGCCTCTAACATTTCTTCAGCCATACGCTCAATTTCACTCTTTTGTGCATAAGGGTATCTATAATTCCTGATGTTAGGAGGAACACTCTCGAAAATTAGGTGAATAGCATGATCATTATTTTGAGTGGGTGGAATAACTTTGGGAATATCTTCAAATAATTTAGAATGCTTATCAATGATCCCTTAGAGAGATATGGGAATAAATGGCTTAGATGTTTGAACATCTAGTGATCATAGTTGTGCAATTACACCCTCATGCCCCTTTTTCAATAATTTTGTCATGCAATTAGAGCTTATCACTTTACTGGGTTTCCCTGTGTTACCCCTTAACTCAATTTATTTTCCTTTCAATAAAAATTTCATGAAAAGTTCTTGAAAAGTAAAATCCATTGTTCCTAATGATTGTAACCATTGGATTCCTAGTACGAAATGAGCACCACCCATGGGTATATAAATAATTGAACTATTAATTACGTGTTCCCCCATATTAAGATTGATCTTATTGAATATTCCTGAGCAATTGATAGTTCCTCCATCTATAATCATTACTTGAAACTACGGCACTGGATATACAAAGAAATTGAGAGCTTTGGATAATTTAAAGTGAATGAAATTATGAGTACTGTCAGAATCAATTAGGACTATTACCTTTTTCTTTTTGATATATCCTTCGATCTTGAGGGTTCGAGGAGTGTTAATTCCATCCAATGCATTACATGATATCGTGGGAGTCAACTCTTTAGAATAAATCACTTCTATGTTTTCATCTTGAGATAGTTCTTTTTCTTGTTCCTCTTCACAATCTATGTAGAATAATTTCTTCTCACCACACTTGTGTCCCTTATTGTACTTGTTGTCACAATTAAAGCATAAACCTTTTTCTTTTATTTCCTCCAATTGTTGAGGTGTCAACCTTGTAGGTTGAGGTATTTTAGAAGAAGGAACATTATTCTCTCGATAGATGTTAGGAGTGGTCCTTCTAGTAGCCATAGACATTACTTTCAACATTTCTTGCCACCATGAATGCATTCTCTAATGGTTTGGGTTCCCAAAGGAGAACCTCATGTTGAATTTTATCCTTTAAATTTCCTATGAATACATCAATCAGGTGCTCATCTGGAATATTTTTTTACCTTTATATTCAACCTTTGGAAGTTCTCAATGATATTTATCAATTGGATAAAGAAGGTATTGCTCCTTGTATCCTCATAGTGTGTTATAATTTCTTCCATGAAAATTGTCCAAGTGACGAATGATTTGCAAGAACAAAGCCATCGATACCACAAATTGATTGGGTTCTAAATATAAAGAAGCAATGTGTACCTTTTGTGTATGGGGCACACCATGTAGATCAAAGAATTGCTCCATGTGATTGGGTCCTTGTCATCAAACTTTCTCATATAGATCTTAGGAAAGTGGTTGGTCTTCAACCCAAAGTTGGAGTTTCTCCATTCTTGATTCAACTTCCTTGTGTCTTCATCATGAATTTTATGGGATGCATTTTCACTTTCAGGTGTCCTCTCTATTAGGAAATTTTTCAATCCTTCCATGATCTCCCTTTTTAAACCATCCATCATCCCTTGTAGTTCATCTTTTGTTATTGTCTTCTTTTGTAAATCATTTATATCCCTACGCATTTATTTTCCTTCATCAAGAGTCAAAGTAGGACTTTCTGGAGGCTTATTTGGTGTATAAGTTCCCTTTTTTGGTGGCATGTTGGCCAAGTATCACTTTTAAACCTTGATTTCGAGGTGGTTCTTCTAGATGATCTTTCTTCTGTTGTATCGCTAAAATTTCGACCATTGTGGGTACAAAAATTTCTTTTTTCTAGTTCTCTTTTATTTCTTCTCTGTAATGCCACAAGTCTGATCAAAATTAGATGTTCCAAGTGGAAGTTATGGTAACTTCCCCACAACTTGTTGATTTTTTTCCCTTCCAGGAGAACATACTTGTAAAGTGTTCCAAGCTCACAATATCCGATATTTGATTCTGAAACTTGTACCATAAATACTACAGACTATCCATTATCTAATGCAACTAGTCTCACTTAATTTGGATACACACTGAAGAAGATATCAATGTTTTACCCAAAAACCTGTTTGAGACTAATTAATATGACTAGTCAGATAACCTATTTTGCACAAGGTGTATCTAAAAAATTATGATAAACCAGATGCAAATTTTTTTATCACACATACCTTGATAATTTATGAATATCCTCTGGATTTCAGGATCTGAAACATTACAGAAAAAAATTCATAGAAAAAATTCCACGATGACTAAATTCAGGATGATTCTAGAACCCTAACTTACATAGGATATATATACGAAATTTTAAGGCCTTAGGAGCTAAAATTTGAGCCCAACGTTCCTTGATCCGTCTACTAAATATCCTCCAATGGGTTCCTTCTAAAACATTGTATAAAAAACATTATATAAAATATTCCAAGGTGTCTCATATGTAGCAGCGAAACCCCAAGACCTTGAACTTTGATACCAAATGTTAAGAACCAAATATCAATATAGCATAGAAAAACCCGAGAATAAGTACTCAACGCCTTAAAAAAGAGAGAATTTCAGATAATAATCCTCTTCGAGGGGGAAACCTCCTTATACACCACATAAATTTCCAAATACAGGATGATTCCAAATGAAAATGTCTCCTTGGTATATATATAGGATACTAGGAGGTACAATTACAACTAATGGACCCAAGCTGACATAAATAAAATAACATTACTAATGTAATATAACTCGATTAAGGTGTAACGTGCCACTATTTAGGGCTTAACATATTCTTGGACTTAATTTTCTATCTCATGGGAGGATGGAAAATTTTGTAATGGTTGGTGTGCCATTACCCTCTTCAACTCTATAAATAAAAATTATCTTTGGATGTTGCAATAAAAAATTATAAGAAATCTTGGTGTCTCTATCTTTCATGTGAATTGTTATTCTTTCCTTGATAGTTTGATATGATTAGATATAGAAGTTGGGATGGATTTTATGTCCCCTTATAGTTTGTGTAAACTTGTTGTTAATAAAATATATTACGATCAGACTATTTAGGTTATGAAGCTTCAATTATTTATTGGGTGGCCAATAACAGTTTTTTGTTTCATTGATGGTCAATGGATGTCTTGAATTTTCATTTATTTTCCTCATATTGCCTTCATTTAGTATTATTTTAAAAATCTAGTCAATGGATGTCTTGAATTTTCATTTATTTTCCTCATATTGCCTTCATTTAATATTATTTTAAAAATCTAGTTTAAATAATTGGAGGGGATTATCAATGTAATGTGGCCATAATTATGTGATAATTCCCACTAGGTAATTGATGGGAATATTTTGGAAGGCCCACTAGGCATCATCATAATTCCAAATTCCTATACTCAAATATGTGTATTATGCATGATAGGGTTTTTAGGGTCCCAAAACAAAGGAATGTCAAGTTCTATATCTCTCTCATATACCAAAGGTACTTGGCCATAATCCACTTATACACCCCTAAATATTTCACATTATACTCATAGTCTCCATCACTCATTAAGGTGTCACTTTCAAATCCATTAAAAAGCCAACTTATTTCAACATTAACAATGTAGTAAAATTTGACCCCAACCAAGGCTTCAACAAAACCTTTACACATATAAACTCAAACCATGACCAACACAACATAATTCCGCATACACAATCTACAAATACATGCCTTTTTGACCTATCTAAATGTAATGACATATATATAAACCTCTATATTTCCCATGGTGAAATATTTAATCCAACTTGCATAGAATTTATGCCCCCTCTCAAATAAAAGTAGATCAATATATGAAGTTCTCGTGGGCTTGTTACCTTATTTAACATAAAATAAAATATAGAGAATAACAAAGCATTTTTCCATTAATGGAAATAATCTATCCATACTTAAATTATCCACTTTATAGAATAACACCTATTATAACTCTTCACTAATGACCCAAACCATGATAATGGTGTTAAACTTTATAACCACAACCATAAAATACACAAGGATGTAATATATATTTTCCCAAACTAAAACTATTAACTTGTCGTGCAATTACCATAAATACAACTCGTGCTATCAAAGACTACAACACCCTAAAGAAAGAAACCAAAAATGTACCCCTCCAAAATAGGGAAAATTTTTGGGGATAAATTTCTCACATTGGCTAATTTTAAATTCTTTTTTTCCTAAAAAAGTTGATTTCCATTGTTTTCTAAAATGATTCATCCAAAATTTATAAGATAAAATCATTTCCTAGAAACTATATCAAATACTTACAATTTTCAATGGTTTCCATTTTAAGAATTAATAGGATTCACCAAGGTTTCTACACTTTAAGATAAGTATGGAGACTTAAATTATTCCCTTCTCCAAACTATTAAAAAATACACTTCCATGATAGAAACCAATGAAAAAATAAGACCCCTTCAAATTTCAAACCCTTAACATGAAAACTATGAGACTAACTCCACCCAACATCACTTCCATAAGGAAGGTAACGTAATCTCATCAATACCCCCTTTGGGGTAGGGTTCCTATCATCCTCTCCTCTATAAGGAAAGGTGCATATCATCCCTATTGTCATTAGGGTTCCTTTCATCCTTATACTATCAAAGGTGGGGTGCCTCTCATGCCTAAGCCCCTTAGTGCCTATCATCGTGATCCTCCATAGTGTAGGACACTTATAAATTCATTTTAATTATTTTAGAAAGGAAGATTCATCATGTCTTGGGGTTGCTTCACTAGTGTCACTCTACAACACATATCTCACAACATTGTGTATGTAGGTATTAATTTATCTCTATCTGCAACATACATGACAAATTCCATGTATTTATTTCTATTAATTGATCTTTCACTTTGACTTCTCTCATCATTTCATGATTTTGATTACACCTCTCTCTCGACATTATTGTGTCATTAATTGATGATTTATTTTCATTTTGTCCTCACTATATTATAGTCTACATGTATGATTAGAATGTGCCCATGTGTAATACAAATTCATTTCAATCTTCCATTACTCTAATGGTGAATGGACTCTCATGTTGTACAATAGACCTCTCCTTATCACATGATTGTTCCCTTCTTATGTAAAGGAATTATGACCCCCTCCCTATGACACACATGTAGCATCATAACAATCTTATTTTCTCTACCTTTCTTCCTTACATGTCACTTATATTTATTGTCATCTTATATTATCTTAGTCCCATTTCTTTGAGTGTCCCTCCTTTGGTATGGATAAATAAATTTAGGTCCATTTAAAGCATCCTCATTGGATTAATTTCACTCATACCTTGGAAGTTTTGATCCTACAACCTCAAGAGGAAGTTTCAACCCTACAACTTCCCAAGGAAGGTTCTATGATTTCTAGGACACGGGAATATCCATGATAACAATGATGATCCAAGTGTATATCGGTGGCCACCCACCTATTCCAACTGGCTCAAAACAGTTTGTTGGAAACTTACTCTTTTTGGCAGTTCCAAACTTCCGAGGCCATTTTGAGGGCCTCAACAGATTTTTTTCACGATAGATCACCTCAATGATAGTTGAAGGCTCTGATTGAGCCCCGAAAATGAATATCCTTGTCGATACCTTTCAAACGAGCTATCGTGCACCCCAAATGGAGATTGTATGCCAAAGTTGCGCCCTTGAGAAGTAGATACACCAAACTACCCAAAACGAGGTCCACAAAACTGTAGGATTTTCATCTTAGGGTTTTGAATTTTATTTATGTTAAAAATTTCTTTGGAGCCTCATTGTAATAACCATCTTCTTGCAAATGTGAGTAGCTGTCAAATCTCTTCTCAGAGATAAGCTGCCACCATTCTAGAGAGTCTTTCACTCTGTATTTCTATAGTTTTGTACATTTTTCTCATTAATAGAAATTTTGTATTACTGTATCTCTGTGTTTATGGTTATATATTTGATATATATATGTTATATTATTTAATATTTGATATATCTTTGTACATTTATTTATTATATATGCACTCTCATTTCGTGTTGAAAATAATCTGGATCGGTGGTATCAGAGCAGGCTGCTCTTAATCATTTTTTAGTGCATGTCCCCGACGAAGTCCAAGTGTTAGCACTAAAAGTCACCTCTAGATTACAATAGCGGTAAGCCCAGTACCCATCAGTTTGTATGTCACAATAAATAAATTTAAGGGGGGTCTAATGGACGCAAACTCAAGATAGTATCACTTTAACTCAAAAAACTGGGCTGGTGTGCATAGGAAAATGAGGTCTTCATCCAAATTTTGTCAGTAAGTTGTAGTAAGGGTGAGCAGGGGATAGAAATTGAGGAGAAAATTTAAAGGCCTACTATGGACATCGGGTCTTCCAGCAACCTAAGGAGGAAAATCTTCAAATACAAGATCCTCTTGGATCCGAAACTTCAGGAAACTGAAGACGCTATAAAAATAATGCAATCAAACATACATCACAATATGATCAAAACAACTCGACTGGATCATAAATGCCCGATCCTTCAATATCAGAGGTAAAAGAGGTGGAAAATAATTTTTTTTGTCATTAAACAAGAAGTCTCAAATTACAACACATAACCAGAGAACCAAAGGCTTCATTAAAACTTTACAATATGGGAGCTTAGCTCAACCATCGACCATAAAAAAATATCAAAACTAACTATGCATACTTAAAATAACTCGCCACCATCAGGAGTGTGGCCTGGCCATTACAATCAAAGCTTTGTGTTTGCATCTTCTTCTGTCAATCTGCACATGCATCCTTCTGTCAGATGTGAACTCAGATCAGTATGGGCTTGCGGAAGAATCTATTGATAAGGGAACTTTGGGCTGATAGTCTACCTCCATGGCTAGATTTTCCATGCTCTCCATTTATGGGGTGAAACGAGGTTTCAACCACCTCCCCCATTTCCATTAATTGTTTTTATTGGGATTAGGACAAGGCATGACACCCCTGAATGTTCCAGGCAATCCTCGCGATCCGCACAATTACTTCGAGTCAATCCTGGAATCTCAAAGCCACACAGATCTTTTTCTATGACCAACGCGGGTGCTTTCGGCCTTTGACGCAACTCCTTTCCATCACTCCATGCAACCTCTGGCTGTGACCATGGGCCTAACTCTTGGGTGCTTCGCGATTTTGTGTTTCGCAAACTTGCATCGCGCTCCATGCGAAAACCACCAAGTCACGAAATCGTGACTTCTTGGATCAGGTGCCACATGCCCCTTTGAATCATACAACCTACGTAGATTTTGATTTTCAGGAGTTCGGAGTTTTGACGAAAGACTTTAACCACATTCTGAACTCCTGATTCCCGCGATTATCGTTCACCGTTGATCTCTCCTAATGAGATATATGACCCAGATTAAACCTTTGCTCGACCTTAGATCTCGAGATTTTACCCCGACATTAAACCTCAAGGAACTTTCAAATTCTGAATACCCGTGAACCACTGGTTTGAACTCCACCTTGAATCCCAGCCACTGAAAATTGATTTTTCCCAGTCACTTGATTCGAGTCCATATCAGACCACTCTAAGTGTTGAACTTTGTGCTTATGGTTGCGACCTATGTAAATAAATACTTGGGTGACTGGCTGAGGGCTCAGGAAAGAAAAATGATCAGTGATAGAGGTAGAAAGGGAAGTGATTAACCTCAGAGAAAAAAAAAATCTTGGGGCCAAGAATTCTCAGGTGGGACTACACAAAACAGAAGGTCACTCAAACAATCGAGGGAAAACACAGAGAAAACTACCAGCTGAAGAGGGAAAAACTTAAGATTTGGTCGGTGAAAAGGAGAAAGATAGGGTAAAATTACTAACTTAGGTAGAAACCACAAACCCATAAGACTCTGACAAGGTTGTGTGATAACACCAAGTATAGCAAGTTAGGTATCGATATTTTGTCTCTCCTGAGGACAATCGCTCTCACACGCCCAAGAAACCCTCCATGGAGGAAGAAAAGAAAAATGATGGAGCAGAATATTCTATTAATATATTGCTTGAGCAAGCTCTCATGCGATAGAGGAATGAAATGATGGATAATCTTTTAAACATCCTTCAACGCATGTCGATAACAACATGAACGTCTTCATCAAGCGACCACTTTAGAAGTACCTCTCCTTTCAAGGTACAAGTTAATTTTGATGTTCCTGTATTTGAAGGTTAGATAGATGCAGATGCCATAGAAAACTGGTTAAATATGTTAGAAGGTTATTTCTCTGTTCACAATTTTTTCGACAGGGAAAATATCACCTTCACACTCCTTAAGGCTCTCCCCCATGTCAAACATTGGTGGGAAACTTATTGGGAGAAAAGTTCCACAGAGGAGTCTAGAATATATGGGTTCAAGCCCACTTGAGATTTTTTTGTGGATGTGGTCAAGGAATAATATTATCCTGTTGGGAACTATGATGACCAATACATGAGATGGACCACACTGCAGAAAGAGAGGGGAAAAACAGTGTCAAAGTTCACAAATACTTTCCATACATTGTGCACTAAGCTAGGTATCAAAGACTCTGAGTGACATATGGTTCTGAAATATCGTGGGGCTCTACATAGGTACATTCAAACAAAAATGAATTTACTTTACATCTCATCACTAGGAGCTACCTATCGATATGTTGTCAAAATCGAGAAAAAATTTAGGCACCAGAACAAATGGGAGTTCGAATCTACAAATCCGCAATAACCAAAGCATCATAAAGATGTCCCTAACAAACAACCTCCCAAAAACCAATCTAAGCCACAAGAAAAGAAGGGTCACAGAAAGATGAAGGACACTGGAAAGTGGTTCAATTTCCACAAAATCCCCTGGCACAAGATTGATGAATGTCGCTGAAAACAATCATCGGTGGTCGAGATCAAAGAAAATGATTCGAACCTTGCTTCAGAGTTTGATTAAGAAAATAATGGGAGAAGACAGATCATCGATGCAGACCCCACTGCTACTGTCGTGACCACAACAATTCAACAAGAAGAACTAGTAGATCCTGAAGAGGGGGAGCACCTTTTTCATTCATAGATGTGGGTGAAGGGGACCACATTTCATTTTATTGTTGATAGCGAAAGCCAAAAGAACATCATCTCAGCAGAAGTCTCCAAACATTTGGGATTGTCGACAACACCACACTCGCAACAATACAACATCAAGTGGTTTCACCAGGGACGAGATATTCGTGTCATCCAACAATGTCAATTGTCATATGACATCCAACCCTTCAAGGATGAGGTATTATGTGATGTTTCCCCACTGGATGTCTGTGATGTTCTTTTAGGCCAACCATATATGTGGAAGCGCCATACTATTTATGAGTCTTGACCTTGTACTATCATTGTTACTTTAGGGGGTCATCTCTATAGGATACCATAGGTAGTTCTGACTACTTTCCCACCAAAACATTGCCACAAAGTAATCTCTCATACTTGAAAAGTCAGCCTCTTCACAATCTGTTCAAAAGGTAAACATAAGGACACTGCAACCACTGCAACCTTGGCCCAAGACCTTTCTATTCAACAGAAGGAGATTGTAAAACATATATTTTCTTCACCTACAAGGGTGCCTACACATTGCCCAGTCAAGCCAAGATACAACAGGTTGGTTGAACAAATTCAACCCCACCAGCAACAAGTTCATGATATCATTCCACAAGCTAAGCAATGAAACTTCTCCAACAAGACAAGAAGCTCACCAAGGTTCATATTTAGCAAGCCCTTTCCCCTCTCCCCCGGGAACTCAACGCAATGGTCACCCACCTATTCCAATTGACTCAAAACAGTTTGTTGGCAACTTACTATTTTTAGCAGTTCCAAACTTTTGGGGCCATTTTGGGGGCCTAAATGAAGTTTTTTCACAATCGAGCACCCCAAATATAAAGAAAGGCTTTGATTGAGCCCCTAAAATGAATCTCCTCGCCGATACATTTCCAATGATCTATCGTGCGCCCCAAATGAAGATCGTATTCCCAGGTTATGCCCTCGAAAAGTTAATACACCAAACTACCCAAAACAGGGTTCACAAAATTGTTGGTTTTTCATCTTTCGAGGTTAGGATTTTGGATTTTCTTTATGTTAAAAAGGTCTTTGGAGCCTCACTGTAATAATCATCTTCTTGTGAATCTGAGTAGCCGTCACATATCTTCTTAGAGATAAGTTGTTACCATTCTAGCGAGTCTTTCACTTTGTATTTCTACAGTTTTGTACATTCCGTTCATTAATAGAAATTGAAATTGTGTATTATTGTATCTTTGTGTTTATGGTTGTATCTAGTCTTTTGTATTTCTACAGTTTTGTACATTTCATTCATTAATAGAAATTGTGTATTATTGTATCTCTGTGTTTATGGTTATATCTCTGATATATATTTGTTATCTACGCTCTCATTTTGTGCCAAAAATAATTTGGACCAAAGGACAATGGAGATATCTTCCCTACTAAAGCACTAGGGTCTCTCTATGCATTATTTTATCTTTTTATAGTAATAGATCTTTGGGTCAAGCCTTGTAGCTACATATCAACTCTCTGCTTCAACCTATGGAGCAAGTCTTGTAGCTACATACCAACTCTCCACTTCAACCCATGGAGCTTCAACATTTGTAACAATGAAATTCCGAGTGACTTATCTTTCTTTTCTTTTTGTTTTGAGGATTTTATTAACTAAGATCTCATTATCACTCCATGTTATCTCCATTCACACCACACCTAAAAGTGTAATGTTGTCTTACTTTGTTTCCATCATAACTTATGCTTCAACCTTTGATGCAGTTGGCAAAATAATATACAACCATTTTGAGGGTAGGTTAGAATAACCTATTATGCTTGGTTGGTTGGTCCGCAAATGCGACATAAAGTGTCATTTTGAGAGAAGGTTAGAACATACTATAATTAGCAACACGAAATACAAATTGCCATATTTTGAAAGGAGGTTAGAAGAATGCATTATGAGAATTTTATGAGAGTTTGCACAACAAAATGCAAAAAAAGTCATTTTGAGGGGAGGAACAAATCATGTCTACCTTCACTTTGTTGTGTGAAAGGTTGACAAGCTCTACCTCTTAGTACAAAATAAAATACAACCCTTTTAAAATTATTGCAATGTTTTTCTTAATATACACCCAGAAACAATTAAGAAAATAAAATTATTGCGATACCTCTGCTCAATGCAGAAAAGGAGGCTGAGTATAAAAATTACAATGGCGTCTATCCAATGAGCAGAAAATTAGAGCAACCCTAAGCAAAAGAGATATTGCTTTGAGAATAACATTTCAACGTAGAGATTTATCGTCCAGTCAAAGAGTTTTGGCCATGAACTTAGCGCCTACGGCTTTAAATGCAACGAGAAAATCGCAGGCAACAATGGTGCATAATGCAGCCTGTGTAGGTGTCAACAAATTATATAATTCCTTCAATGTTTGAAGCCGAAGCTGATCTGCCTTAAGCAACAGATTGTGAAGATCTGGAAGCTTTGAGAAGATAACTTCTTGCCCTTTAGACAAGTTCAAGCCACCTCCCGAGCCCACTCCACTCCGGAGGGCTTTCACAAGTTCTTGATTAGCTAAAAGCATCTGAAAACATTTCAAACTTTTCTAATTAGAACCCTAGAATATTTCATAAAATGTTTTATCAACAACTGTTCAAAAAAATGGAATATCATAATGACAACTCACAAACTCATAATAGAATTTGTTAATTTAAATTATTCTTAACTAAAACTGGAACTATGCACATAAACAACCTAAAACTAACTTTAAAAAAATGCAAACAGAAATTTCAAATTCGTTTGGCTGAGTAGTTAGAATGGATGTCATGTAAATAAAAGTCTAGGTTTAAGCTTGGATTTTTTCGTTTCAGATTTAATAATTATATTTGCTAGGTAAGTAATCTTTATTTAATGGGCATAGAGTTCTTTTAAATGTGGGAAGAAAAGTAAATGATTTTAAAGAATTGTTTCCTCCATCTTAACACATATCAACACATATCATATTGAATTAATAAAATTAGTCAAATCCAGTTAGTGTGATTGAACTTTTTGTAAGGCAACATAGATTTTAAATTCAGTTAGTCTGGAAAAGACACTTAAAAATTTGGCCATACTATGGGTTAGTGTGGCCTAGACACCTAAAAATCCAGTGGGTTGGTGTGACTTAGAGAGAATAATTTTAACGAGAATTGATAAAATCCAAATTCTAAATTCAGCTAGTCTGAAAAAAACATCTAAAAATTCAGTCAAACTAAAGATTGGTGTGACCTAAAAATCCAACCATATTAAAAATTGATGTGAATTAGGAAAAATAATTTTAAGTACCAATAATTTGTACATACTAGTTTGTAATGTATAATTCAGGCTACTAAATATGTTTCCAAACCACCATGACTTTTTCAAGGCCTATGATCTATATATATTCCAAAACAATTATGATGATCACAGGGGAAAGCAGCATCAGAAAGTTGAAATACTAAAGTCAAGTAAATTCGGAAATTCACCTGAAAATCCGCATGCTGATTTGAAATCCTGGATTCTTCAGAACTTGTAATCTCTTGCAAGTTGTTCAGTTCCCACAATTGATTTTCAGAAAGTACCATATTATCAGACACTGGCAAGCCTGAGGTAATGGACAGTAGTAATTGTATCATATTGACATTATAGGTGCTCAGTGTAGACCCAACTAGTTTGATAGCTGTGGTCGGTTTCCATCGCCCAAGCCATGCAAATGCAGCTTCAAGTGGGGTACGTCCACAGCCTATAAGATGCTCGACAATATCGTTAATCAGGAATGAATTGCCCAATGGAGCTATTAATATTTTGATTTTTCCTTTGGCCTTAAAATAACAGATTAAGCTGAATATGTTTGTTAATTAGCCATTTCACATATTTCAAAAAATTCTAACATATTTTTTTTAAATAATACTTAAAAAAAAGTTTGATATTTTGTTGGTTAGGTTTTCACAGCTAGTAGTCATTATTTTTTTCTGGAAATGAACTTTGTAAAAAATTTCTATTGAACACTCGCCCATAATCAATATCCACTACAAAGTTGAACAATAGAAAATTCTAACATAATTCATTTCCAAAAAAATTCAACAACATAAGATACTCTAAATCATTGTATCTATGTTGGTGAGACATAAAATTTATTAATAAACTTAAAATTATTTTTATACATAAAAACCTTTCTATATTATAATATCAACATAAATATTTACTTGTCCAAAGGGGTTGGATTCAATGGTGAATTCAATTCCTGTGAGGGTCTAATCTGGAGCCATGGAACCACCTTGAGATAGTGGTCTGGTAAAAAATCCAGCTATGTTAAGGGTTGGTGTGGCACCTTGAGGTAGTGGTGGAAAATCCAGCTATGTTAAGGGTTTGTGTGGCTGGCGAACAAATTAACAAACAAACAAAAAAAACATAAATATTTACTCTACCAAATTTGGCCTCAATTTAAAATCTATCCATTAAACTGTGCTATGAGAAGGTGGCCTCACTGTGTTAAAGATTGCAAAATTTAATGATTTAAGATATAAGTTTTATCATTTTTTGGGTTGTCTGAAATTTGACCAGAAATTGTATATTTCAGTTGTTAAATTTGTACAATAATAATGTTTCAGGGTGAGTTTTTCAAGATGTTGAATCCATTTATACATTACAGTTTAAGTAACTAGAAACTAAAATCTCACCAACATCAACACCAACACCAACAATTATATAATCGAATTATAGCAATGGTTTAGCAAAAATAAAAAATGTTCAAAAATGTGCTTAGACTACACCAAATTCAATGAATGTGGTAACTAGTGTGACTATCTCAGTAGTGAACCAAAACCCATATAAGAAAAAACACAAAGACCGGTTCAAGGATAAAGAGACTCACCTGACATGATTTGGAGGGAATCATGAATTGTGTGAGGATTGGCAGAGGAAGAATAAAGAGCTAGAAAAGCATTAAGAAGGTGGCGAATTTCAGAGTCCGTCTTCCCAGCATGAAGGGCGGCCCTGAGAGTTTGGGAATTGTTCTTCCACTCTGCAATATCCACCCATCTCTGTTCTGATTTTGTCTCGGCTGCGTTAATTGACTCCATAATATCAGTCACAGAAAACTTGGTGGGGAAACAACCCTGATTCTAATCCTCCTCTCACGCTTATTGTTTTCTGATATTGCTGTAGCTTGGTAGGGACGAGAATTTATAAGCAAACCAATTGCACAGAAGATGTGGCAGTTACCAACCGTATTATTCCAACGTCCACCAATGATCTCATACAACCCAAAATTGTCACATTTCCTATATGGCTCTTGCAAACCCATTACCTATCTTACCTATTTTGTAAATGGTTTATAAATTGTAGCTTTTCAGGACAGGGATTTTGATTTATATACAAGATACTAATTTTTGCAGTTGTCAATTTATTAGGAGGAAACACATGTTATTAGTCATTAGGTCTATTTAGACATATTAATTGATCTTTAAGCGACTAATTTCATTTTCCATGTTAAATGGTAAATTATTTAATTTTTAATTAACTTTCAAAAATACTCTCTTCACATATTACCAATGTAGATATTGAAGTAAAAGTAATTTATTGATATAATTGGTTATAAGTTTTGATTATAATTTTACTTAAATCATTATATCTTTTACCTAAAATATTAGGGTAATATTGTTTATCTAAATTCATATAAATTTATTTTAACTTCTTATTTATTAATCATTAAGAGAGATTAAAAAGAAATTGAATTGTATTTTTTTAATTATATTGGTGCATATGTGTGTTTATGTGTATTTCCAATTAAAATCTCGGTGGATCTCTCATCTTCCAAAAAAATCTAGATGAAGGTGTTATTACATGGTTTCCTCGGCTTGTGTAGATGAAAGGTTTTCACCAAAAATTCACCAAAACATCTTATGAGCATATACCAACACTAAAAGTCCAATGAAACATTAAAACATGAGAAATGTCATACTTATCTATGAAGAATCAAGTTCAAACCATGCAATTCATGAAAGTCATGGATTGTGAGACACATTTGTTCCATAGGCTACACAGAATGGGCATGTAATCCTTCTATACTCGTGCAAGATTGATGTATGTCATTGGTACAATAAATTACACAAACCAACAATTTCCATGAACACATTAAGCTTGAAAAAGCTTAAAGCTTGTGTTTTCCCACAATGGTGATGAGGTAATTAGAATGATTAAGGTAAGTGCGTAATCGCATCTAGGAAACATCTCTCCATGTATGACAATCTCCAAAAAAAAAA
>ML805488.1:248844-261671 GCA_009831015.1 Picea engelmannii
TACAATCTATTCGTTGCACCTCACTATTCATTGCACTCACTAGTATTGGCATTATTCATTTCTTCCTTCACTAAGAAAAAGGATTCTTCAAAGAGAACATAACCCTTTCAACAAAAGCATTGGAAGTTCATATATGCAAGTCATGTCTAAGTGACATTTTCTTATTTTTGTAATCTTCTTCCCCACTTTCTTTAATACAAAATATTGGATTATCTTTCCCCTGTTAAATTGTGCATTGGAATAGTTTTCATTTCTTATCATTAGTTTGAATGCTAACATACTAATATCTTCTAAGACTAGACTTTTAGTGTTAGTCTAGTTAATTATCATTATGTGCAAGATCATAAAGGAGGTTCTTTTGTTTGAATCCACCATCTCTTGCTCCACAACTAACAATCAATTTTGAAAAGAGCTTTAACAAAGGTTTGTTTCATTTGTTTTTATGAATGTCAATTATTTTAATTTATGAATTTCAATTATTTCCATATTAAGGAAAGTAATCAACTCGGCTTTGATCACTCACATACCTGTACATTTTCATTTTATATTTACGTTGGTAGATCAGCCCATTGGTTAAGTTTATTTGGTACACGTGTGGGCCAAATAACCCACAACATAATAACAAATCCACTAGGGAAGAAATCCCATATTTTTGTGATTAGATTTTAGGCTTTCTCAAACACATAGTCACTCACCATTGTGGAGTTGAATCTTTGATTTTCTCTGCACTTGGTTTTGAGGCTAGAAACATTTTCATTTTTCAAGTTTTGAATTCCCAAAAAACTTGTTTACACCAGTGCATGGGATTCAATTCTCATAGTCATACAATTCATTACCTACATGACTTACAATGTTAATTCCTCAAGTAGTCTACACTCTCTTCGTAGGTCTAAGCATGTGAAATCGAGCATAAGTTTCAATTTTTTTAATAGTTTTCTAACCATCTTTCTTTCTGAGGTGTGTTGCATAGTTTTATAATCTGAAGTTTCGTTATTCTTAAGAACTAGATCATGGAAAATTAAACTATCAAATTTAATTAATTGACATTTAATTGAATTTAGTTTATATTTTTTTTACTTCGTGTGCATTTGTTAATATTAAATAGCTAGAAGTAATTTATTCTATTGTTAAAGTATTTTAAGGCATAGCATTAAGTCTATGTATGCTCTTTTCCTTGTGCCCTTTTCCAATCAAGTCAAATAAAAACCAAATAAATATGTATCCTTCTCCCCTATATGGATTTCAATTTACATTTGATAATTTTACTTTGAATATTTTCATGTTCAACAACTATACACTACACATGCACATTGTTCAGACTAAGATATGTAAAAATGAGCATAGTAATAGAAGTAAAATAAAATAGTACATATGAACATCAATATTTACCCTAGAAACCCTTAATCGGGAAAACCAACACCCATAATAGATATCTATTATTTATTTGACCAAGCCAACCAAACACTAGGTTGTTTGAGGCATTTTACAATGGAGTATTCCAAGTCATTAAATAGGCTTCATCATATGTAATACCATGGGAAAATTCCATGGGTTACCCAATACCATAGGCTCATAAACCACCAATGGTAAACTCATCAATGACCACTTCAAGGTTATCTCAACTACTCTATGATCGAGCCCGGATTAACCTTACATTCCTTCCTTTAAACTTGACTCAGGATAAAAACTTACCCCCCTCAAAATTTATTTACCATATTTTTGGGAATACAACATGCCCCCTTATCACCTAGGTCTAGGTATAGACTTTATACCAGTGAATCATCAAACCAGGGGTATACATACCTAAATTGGTATTACATCCATATTCCATTTACATGTGATAAAATATAAATCCATAAAAAAATAATTCACTCTATACCTAAGAGAATGATGCAAGAAGCATATGCATGCATCCCTCTTTGCTCCATATACAATTAGATGAATCAAACACTCCTTAACCAGTACTTCTTATTCTTCCACTTTATGTCCATGTGTTTCTGTCTATGCTCCATGTCAATCCTTTTGATGCAAGAAGAATCTACGTGAATCCCTCCTTGCTCCATATATAGTTAGTTGAATCAAACACTCCTTAACCTAGTACTTTTTCTTCTTCCACTTTACATCCATGTGCTTCTTCCTATGCTCCATGTCAATACTTGTAATTCATTTATAACTCTCACAATTTATTTTGTATATTTTATGTGAACTTCAAAAATTCCTTTTCATATACAAGAAAAAACCATTTAATACTCCTATTTTCATTTTTCATGCCAATAGGACCTTTTAGTAAAATGCACAAAGGGAAATATTCATTCCATGAACCCATTTTCATGTGGCTACCTTTTCTTGCAACATGATATTCTTGATGAGAGATTAGTGTCTTCCTTCCTCAATGGGATCTCACCAAATTGATATGAATATATCTACCTTATCGTTTTCAATTGTCTATACAATAGTTGCAAATGTAGTTTCCCTATCAATAAACCGCTTAACTTCACTTCCGTCAATAGTCAAACCTCTTGGTGGGGAAAAGAATCCAAAACAATGAGGATGAAAACATCTGTTAGGAGGTTGTAACCATGCATCATTGATTATTGCCACCAAATCACAAGTTTTACCAAATCCCTTGGTCTTTATATTCATAGTCATGTTACCACATGTTACCATATATCCAAAACACAAAGGATTGTGCTCCTTAGGAAACATAAATAGAAGTATATATCCTTCTCCATTTCCATCTGAAGGAGAAATACTGACAATGACAATGATATCCAAAAGGGTGGCATCAAAGAGATCTGCCAAAAATTCTCGAAACCCAGGTTTTAGCATAGCCCATACCTGCACACCTTTCTTTTCTTTAGCTTCCAAAAATTCATCCAAGTGAGAAGAATCATTAAAATGATATGGGAAATGAAAATATAACTTTTCACATATCCATGAACAGATCAATCTTTAGAGACAACAAATTCATAAAATCTACCATGAAACTTCACCCTTTACACCTTTTCCTATGCACGCACATGTGGCCTCCTTCGCAGCCCCCCATGATCATTGGCATGGCTTGAAAAATTGACCTCTTTGCAACTACCCACCACCGATATCACCCAAAAGACCACCAAAAATACCACTAAGAACAAGCTTGGGGCAGATATCAAAGCGATCTAGATGGTATGTTGTTCAATTCTAGGGGAATATCCATGCATAAACATAGCATCATCAATATCTTAGACTCGATTTCACACTCTACCAATTACTCCTAGACACTTATTCTCCAACAACTTGCTACTCATCTTTCATGGTCTGCATACATTTTTTCATCCTGTCTACACACAACACCAACAACTTCACCAAGGACCTCACCGCCCACATAACATTAGCAACAATATAACTACAATGAAAATTTCCATGCTTGCAAATATACATTCTTACACATGCCACACCAACCTATATATGCCTCCATGGAACTCAGCATTAGAACAATCCTATTGGAGATTCTAGGTCTTCCCAGCTATGATACTACATGTTAAAACTAAGAGATGTAAAACTGAGCATATTAATAGAAGAATAATAAACAAGAACATATGAACATGAGCATTTACTCTTGAAAACCTTAACCGGGAAAACCAACACCCATAATAGGTATTTATTATTTCCTTGGTCAATCCAGACAAACACCAAGACACTTGAGGCATTTTACAATGAAGTATTGTAATCCATTAAATAGGTTTCATCATATGTAATACCATGGAAAAATACCATGGGTTACCCAATACCATAGCCCCGTAAACCACCAATAGTAAACCCATAAATGACCACATCAAGTTTATCTTAACTAATCTATGACCGAGTCAATATTAACCCACCACACCTATTGGTTGTGGGTTTCATACCTAATGTTCAAAATACTTGACCAAAAAATACCCCGTAGGCATTGGAATATTCAATCTTCAAGGACTGAAGAAGGTCTCACTTGAGACACCATGAGAATCACAAATACCATAGGTTTCATGCAGGTTATAAAGGAATAGTGCAGAAAGGAAACATTCCATTCAGATTCAGGCATTCATTTCTCATTCATTCACAACATCTATATCATAACTATGTAGAGAAATATAGAACATAAATATATTCAGGACAAATTTTGGGTCATTTCACACTTGCACACATCCTTCTTAATGTTGGGGGTTTAATACCCAAAGTTCATCCAAAGTTGACCAACAAAAACCCCAAAGCATCGACATATCAATATTCATCCAAGGTTGAATAAGATCTCACCCGAGATGTTATGAGGATCATAGAGACCATTTGGTCTTGTGTCGGTTATGAAGGGCTAAACACATAGAGATCTTCCTGGGTTGAAATTCATATAACGCATTGCAAGTTACTTTAATAGATAAAAAAATAATAGAAACCACACATTCATTCAAACACATAATTGACACATCATAGGTTCAGAATGAGCAAAAATTTATTATCATCCTCATTCCATCAGTCACAGGCATACATTAAGTAAATCACATATTGATAGCAATAGAGGCTCATATTGCCTCAAATAATTCCCCAAATTTACAATATATTATGTCATGCACATCCTTTGATACCTTTAATATATGAAAAATTCATACATACAACAGAGACATTAAAATACTATAGAGACTCAGATCGAACCAATGAGCTATCCCTTGAACAATGAACAACTAGCAGTAACCCAGTGAATCAACCCTTTCTTTGTCATCCTTGCTTATTTTTATATCCTTCTCGGTTCTAGAACTATTTTTATTTCAATTCTACTCAACTCGCTCTACTTACTACCAGTCTTACATGCTTTTGTCACATGTTTTCATTCTATACAACCTTTCTAGAATTGGAGCTATCTTAACTACCTTTCCATCTCATCTCCTTTATATTCCACATTCCCTCATGTTGTTGGCAGTAATCATTCAGGGATATTTCCTGAAGATTCCTTTCTTGATTCCAACATGCATCTTCTTGATTTCTGGTGTGCATCCCAAAACTTGAATCGACGCACATTAACAGTACTGGACTTGGTGAACATTAAGAAAACTTGAGATGGCGTGCTTCTTGTCAATCCTAATGCATCTACTTGAGTTCACACAAAAATGGAATGAGCGCACATAACTTTGTTTGTGCATGCATGATATTTACCAAAAACTTTGGGTTCCAACAAGCCCCCACCACTATTACTTGGATCGCCCTCGAGCTAGTTGCCTCATGGAATGATGGTTGCAACATAAAGAACTGTTGTTAAGAACTTGAATAGATCTGGAGATAAATCTCAAAATAAACCCACAATATCAACAAGAATAATCCAAACCATTCACCAATTATTGAACACAAGAACTAGAGAAAACCCTTGAGGTAGAATAACACCATATATTAATCCTTAAGGAAGGATAACACTCCTCAATAAATGTTTGATACATTCACAATATTTGTCACTATGCTCCATTACATTSCTTACACTTATTTATATAGCTCTCTCTATCTCCTAGGAACCTTCTAGAGAGCCTTCTCGCATTTATTACATCTAACTACCATAGTGGGTCTTTATTAATATAGTGGACCTAGTCCACCTTACATTGAATGACCACATTCTCATATATTAAATCACTTCCACTAATAATACATAACCACATTCCCATTGGGAACCTCCCTAGGTAACCCATATTACCTCCCTAGGTATACTACATTCCATCCCCCTTCATATGTTTCGTCCTCGAAACACGATAATAAACCATACAATATGATCGGCTAAGCAGTATAGCCAACTAGTACCAAGTACTACTATCCATCCATCCCAATGAAAGTCGAACATGATGTCCATCTGCTACCTTGCCACCCTGATCTTGTTCTGCATCATGTCGAGGTTTCCATGGGATTGTTTCTCTATCCCGAGCTCTTCCCATAGTGTCGGTAGTCCTCCATGCACCTCTTGATCAGTTTCATGTTTGGTGCCCTGCTGGTGCATAAATGTGTTGATTCACATGCCCTTGCCTTGATGATTGTTGTGTCTCTATATGATGCGGATGGAAATATAGAACAACTATAGGAATTTGTTCTTTTTTCTTCAAATCTGCAACACTTTGTGCCTTTCAGTCAATGACCTCCTTAGCTTCCTAATTATGTCCTTCTTTTATTTTTTCTTCATCTCCTTCTATAGACTCTGCCTATGATTCAAATTCAGACTCAAAAATAACTTCTTTGCTAGCTTTAGAAATGTATTTTGCACATTTTTTATTTTTATTTTTATTGGGGGAATCGAAAACACGCGGTTCTCTTACTCGCGTGACACGGGGTCGATCCCCGTTGGCTACCACTATAACCCCAAGTGAATCCAAGCGGCCCTCAAGAATGGAGAACAAGTAAATCGGGGCGAGAATCGAACTTGAGACCTCATTTTTACAAATTTCCTTCCATTTACATGACACTTGCCAATCAGTCTACACCCCTGCGGGATTTAAAAAATGAAGGACATGGGGGTGACCTTTGATCCACTTATGTGTTCATGGGTCACGATATCATTTAATATAATATCTCTTGGTGCAACCACACATTCTACCAGTACCTCAAGGTGCCCCCATGGCTTCAGGTTAGGCCCTCATGGGAATTGAATCTTTCCCAACGGTGAAAAACTCATCGCTTTCCACCATTGGATCTAATCCCTTTGGGAAACTTCTTTTGCACATTAATATTAATGGTACCCACTAATTTTATCCAAGGATATCCCAAAACAATGTCTTCATCACCCATATCTAGAGCCTCAAAATATGAATGCAACACATATTTATCCATACCGAGCTTCAAATATTTAAAAAGTTTAACATTTTCACCTGCAACCTGTGTTATTTGAATATTCTTTGCTGGAATTTGCAATCTATTAACCAACTGAATTTTGATAAAATTTTGTTTGCAATTAGGGTTAATAGAAACAATGACATTTTCTTTATGAATACAACCGTGAACTTATAATATATATTTTCCACATGAAAATAAACCCTAGGTGCTCTTTATATCCTTATTTTTTCCATGAGACCACCTATCTAACAATATTTGTTCAAATTCTCCATTCGAGAGTGTCATCACCTCCTTATAATCAAGTGATTTCCACCAAATTGAAGCAACACCTTGTAATGAGCTACCCAATGGCGCCAATTCTCTTCCCATGTTGACTTTATTTCTTTAATGAATATTTCAATACTAGGGCCATCACATTTCCCTATAAAATACATATTTCTATGAAAAACCCCAAAAATAGAACAAGGGTTTTAAAAATAATTCACTACAGAAAATCATGGCTTTTTCCAGAAAAACCTTGAAAAACTATTGAATTTAAAATGCTTATAACTTTACTTCCCAGACTCCGTTTCGGTTGATATGTTTTTTGAAATTGGGTATTTTTCCGAGAGAAATTAAAATATCTAATTTTTTTTGCCAAATTATAGACAAAAAGTTTTAGATATGAACCTGAAGTGCGTCACCCTCTTTTTTCCCTAGAAAACAAATCTGCAAAAAGAGCAAAATATTATTCCATTATTTGGCCAAGGAAAGTGCTCTGATACCACTTGTTAAGAACCTGAATATATCTGGAGATAAATCTGAAAATAAAACCACAATATCAACAATAATAATCCAAATCATTCACCAAATACTGAACACAAGAACTAGAGAAAACCCTTGAGGTAGGGTAACACCATATATTAATCCTTAAGGAAGGATAACACTCCTCAAACAATGCTTGATACATTCATACTATTCTTCACTATGCTCCATTACATTGCTTAGACTTCTTTATATATCTCTCTCTATCTCCTATGAAATTTCTAGAGAGTCTTCTCACATTTATTACATCTAACTAACATAGTGGGCCTTTATTAATATAGTATACCTAGTCCACCTTACATTGAATGACCACATTCTCATATATTAAATCACTTCCACTAATAATACATAACCGCATTCACATTGGGTACCTCCCTAGGTATACTACAACTATATTCCTGATTTTCTGCACTAACTCCATGAATTGGTGATCAGGTTCATCGAGGGTGCCTTGGAGTTCCTATGTGAGTTGGACAACTGCATCAGCATTGGCTGGTGTCACATGAGGAACTGTCAGGTCTGTTGCATTCATTTTCTAAATCAAGGGGATGAAAACAACCTTCTCATATGTGGGTTGGGTGTAAAGGATCAAGGCCTTATCGACTACAGAAGTGATGAGTTCTGATATACTCTGCTACTCATCTTGGGTTGCAGTGATCTCTTTTGTCTTTGATGCAATAGTTATCATCACAGTTGCATGCTCCCTAGGAGGTAAAGAAGTCAGGTTATGATTTTTGTGTGTGACCTCAACCTTGGTTGTGTGGAATCTATCTTCAATTGTAGACACTTTGGGTGGATTTTAGAGATCATTTCATAAGGATAAGTTGTAGTCGACCACACTTGAAAATATCTCCACCCTATGTTGTCCATCTTGGACAGTTTCTTTAGCCAACCTAATTATGTGTTGTAACTAAGTTTCCTCTAGACTCATTTGGTGGAGTGGTGGATGAAGAGTTGCAAGTTGTGAATCCATATTTTTTAGGTGGGCCTTCATGGTTGAGAGCTTAAGACCAAGAGGAATGCCATTCCCTTGTGTTGAAGTAGTCAAAATCTATGCATATAGGTTTTCCACCACCCCAATAATATCAGTGAACATTGTACTAATCTCATCATATCGGGCTTGCATTGTTGCATGTGTCACAAATTCTATATCATACTTCTTCTACAATATCTGGTGATCTTGAAGCTCCTTTTTATAATGCTTATGTGTCTGATTATGCATGCTAATTTTCACTTGATGCTAGAGTTGTAGTTGTGCATGAGTGCATCCCAATATTCGATGTTTATCAACCAACTCGGAAAGTAAGGTGGAAACACAGACTTGCACTATTGGGGTTGGAATTGATGCCAACAAAATACCACCATTTTTTATGTCCTCTATAAGTGGTGTTGACAGGTCGAATCTAAGAACCTGTGTGAGAGTATTGGAACTACTCCTAGAGGCTGGTGGATGTAGTAGAGTTTCTAAGGATGATGTTGTGGCCCTGAGTTTCCGACATAGATGGTAGACATTATGAATAGCCTCTGTGTGTATTTGCTGTTGCATCAAAAATTATCTTTTGAGCGCATCTATCAAAGTTGTGATTCCCACTGCCATCTGGACAAAACCTTGTTGTACTATGGGGTTGGTACTGTAGATGGTTGGAACAGTTCATTGTTTTTTTTCACCAACTAGGGTGGAATATAATGGTTATTGTGTAGGGCGTGGTTCTCGAGGGAGCTTAACTAAGATTTCATCCTTGGATCCCCCCTAAGGAGGACCATGCATTGTTCATGTCACCGCATGACCACAACCTACTTGCAGTCCTGATTACACTTAGTGCGTGTTTTGAGAGTATCCATTTCTTCATATGGGATTGGTTGCAAATGTGCCGACCATTTAGCGACACCTTGTTGGATGTCCTCTTCTGTGACGCAGAACAATGGTAGTTCCATCTCATCCCCCTAGTCATCATTGGGATAGATGAACACATTATGAAAAGTACATGCAAACATAAGATAGCCATCATACTTGTCCATAATGGTGTGCACGACGGACCTTTGGTAAGAATTTTCTTGACTCAATTGTTAGCACCATCTTTGAAAAGAGGGGTCTTGATCCAAAGGGTAATTCACCTATACACAGGGGGGAATTTATCATAACAGAAAATGATGACTCCACTGGGGGAAGTTCTCTTTACTCTTTCCTTGGTATTTTCTATCCTTTTGAGTCTTTCTTTTTACTTGATATTTTTTTATTTTGATGCTTCTTCTTTTATCTCTCCCCTTCCCACATAACCATTGGGAAGTTCATTGAATAAAAAACGTGAACTTTTCTCATATCTAGGAAAACTTTGTGTTTTTCCACCACTTTTAGGACTTTATCCCTCCCCTATAAGGGAATACAGAGCAATAATACCATGATTATCAATCCCTAATAGTGTATTAGGGATCGATGAAACCTTGACAATGGATCCCCCTTAGTGTATTGGGGAGCGATGAAACCTTGATTATAGCTCTATATGTATTGTCACAGGAGTGATAGTCCTTGTTCTGAGTGAATTTGGAGCTTATTTTTCCTCCTTTCTGTCATTTCATTACCTCAGACATTTACATTAGAATCCTCCATGCTTGATTATGGCTTTGGTTGACTAAAGTTTAGTGATTATCACATGTTTTGTTGCCTCTTTTGACTTTGCAATTCCTTCAAATCGTGAAATGTACATGACTTTCCTACGTTAACTTGATCCTTTGGCTGAGTCCACGCAATCAGTGTCTTTATCCTCATCAATTTTAGGTATTCAAACCTCTTTTACCTTGATTCCAAAGCCATCTAAGTGTTTTACTTGTTTTTTTTTTGGATCCTTTTCATTGATTTAGAGGTTGCTTATGTTGCGTTAAGCCTTGTTTTTGAGTTTGTCATTTTTCTACTCTTGGGAAAAATTCAGATCCCTTGAGTGTACTCCTAAGCTCTTTGGACTTGCTACAACTTTGCATTTTTTATTTTACTACTTGATTTATTGAGGTTTCAAAATGTGGTTTTCCCTTTACTTTTTGTTTTGGGTTCTTGTTTGAACAAGTGTTGAATTCTTGTGATTGAATTTTGGGTGCTTGTTTTCTTCATCTTCTTTAGATTTGGGATCCTTTGCAAGTGTCATTGAGTTCTTTCATTCTTATTGAAAGTGAAAGCAAAAGAAGGTTATATTTTGGGTTTTTCATGTAATTTGAAAAGAATAAAACAAAAAAATTTCATCCTACTTTCATAGGTGGAGTGTTTTGAAACACATTTTAAAGAGCTTGTCTTGCATTTGTTTTGGAATTTTAGGGATGTTGATTTATAATTTTTAAAGGATTTTTTTTTTTTTTGCATTAAGAAGTAAACGAGCTCCCCTACTTTCCTTAGATAGAATTCATTGAAACAAAAAAAAAAAAAATTTCATTCTTTTTGCATGGTTTTGGAGTCAAGTCATAACACCATCAGTTTCATCTTCGTGTACGCTATTAGGAAACAAAAAACCATTAAAAGGAATAAGGAACATAATCTAAAATCAATTAGACTTTTTTTTATTTGATAGAAAATCAACAAGTCTAGGATTTTAGGGCCTTGATAGTAGGGTGGAGTGTTAACTCTTCAATGCCACAGGAACAAAATTGTAGAATACTAGAGAGTGAAAAATCGAGTAGTAGAAATTAACGTTAGTTGGGAAATTTTCTCTCACACAGGAGTCAAACACAAGGTCAAATGAAGCGATCGGTTGAGATTTCCCTCTTCCTTTCACCTAGTGGGACTATTGCAAGTTTGGGGCTTTGAAGAGTGGAAAGTCCTCGAGGTGAAACCACTTCTTCTTAGTTTTGGGGCTGCATATTTGTGTCCAACATTCCAATACCCATTTTCTAGTCTTGATTTTCGAATGTACCCCCTCCCCCCCAGGACATTCATTATGAATTAGTAAACATAGTAAAATCTCCTAGGATTCCACACAAGTGATTGCAAGGGGGATTCCTTGTGGTACCTATGACAAACGTTCAATATTAGCTTCAACGATCTTAGAGCATGCTTAATTGTGGAGTTCTAATGGGATATGGTACATTAATGCTATGTTGTAGGCATGTGCATAATACCACTAGGAAATCGCTACGTGATGTATGTAATTAACAAATGAAGATGGTATTACATTCCAATCCCCATCAAAAGGGTGAATACCATGGTTTATCAAAACCAAAGGCTTGAAATGTTGATTCAATGGAAAAAGTGGATGGCCATCTAGATCCATCTGGATCATTCCTCCCCCCTTAGGAAGCAATGGTCCCCATTGCATCAAGTTCCCTCAAGAGATGGGGAAACTTATGATGAATCTAAACCTTGGTGAGTCACTTTCCTTGTTGAATGAGATGTTCTGCTTTTACTTTGTCTGTTGAAGAATTTCATGAACCTATTGGACATGTTGGATTCATTCAGTAGATGTGGATACACGATCTTCCTTTTTCTGAGTGTCGGAGGACTATGTCAGTGAAGATGTAGCAAGAAGAGCTATATCAATGGGGTCTAATGATTAGAACCCCAAGCACACCTGAAATGGTTCATGGCCAATAGAGTTATGTTGAACAATTGGAAGACTCTCATTATCTTCATTCTCCTATACAATCTCATCGACTTGATTCTACTAGATAGAAATGTCTTGGGACAAGGTTTTAGTGGTCGGAGTGACCTCTTGTTCACCGTTTGAATGGATTGTGAAGAGGTAAAAAAAATTGTTCTGAGATATTACCTTGTGGGATTTTTTTTTCGAGATCAAGAAAGTGGAATTAGTCATATATACCTCTAGTACCCTGTAGAGTTGACCTCCCAGAGTAATAATGACACTGCGAGGCCAAGACTCATAGATAGTGTGATGTTTCCACATATATGGTTGTTCTAAAAGAACATCACAGACTTCAAGTAGGGAAACATCACACACTACCTCATTCTTGAAGGGCTTGATGCCATAGGACAAGTGACATTGTTGGATAACATGGATGTCTCGTCCTCGACTAAATCATCTGATGGTGTATGTTTGGCATCATCGACAGATTCAATCTCTTGACAACTGTTATCCACATTTTCGGTTATCAAGATGATATTATGATTATGTCATGATAATGGAAGATCAAACTCTTCATTAAGGACTTTTTCCTGAAGAAGGTTACACTTGTCATTTTCTCAAAAATCATATTTTGAAAATAGTCTG
>ML805488.1:261771-290874 GCA_009831015.1 Picea engelmannii
TTACCCTTCTTTTCCTATGTCTTGGACTGGATCTCTTGAGGTCAACCTTCCTTGTTGATCTATCCTTTGTTCTATGAGTTAGGGTGTCCATTTCCATTCTTCTGTTGTGGCACATTTTCAAACCAAAACTCTCACTTACTCCATTGCTTGAATTTCTTATCTATTTTGACTGCATATCGATAAGCATCTCTGAGTGAGGAGATGCCCAAGAAATCCATCTCTTTTTGGATGTACATATGCAAACCAATGTGGTACTTCAAAACTAGGTGCCACTCGGAGTCTTTGATACCCAAATTTGAGCGAAAGTTATGAAATATGCTAGTGTACTCCGGCACTGTCTAGTCTCTTTTCTGACACAGAGTCATCCATTTGATGTATTGGTCATCATAATTTCTGACAAGGTATAAATCCTCCTTTAGGGAATCTACAAAAGCCTCCCAAGTGGGTTCTCTCCCAAACGGTGTAGATTCATCCATGGTATACCTCTCCCAGTAACCTTCCCACCAAGATTTGAGATGGGGAATGGATTTAAGAAGCATGAAGGTGATCTTTTCACTGTCAGAATTTTTTTGGATAGAGTAATAACCTTCTAGCAGATTCAACCATTTTTCTAGAGAATTTTCATCTATCTGGCCTTCAAATAAGGGGATATCAAAATTGACTTGTACCTTCAATGGTTTCACACCTTCCAAATGGATGCTTCTCAAAGATTCCTTGGCCTCCATCAGTAGTTGTTGAAGGATTTGATTGAAGTTGTCCATCATCTTGTTCCTCTGCCGCATGAGGGATGCTAGAAAAATAGGATCGCGGAGCAATAAAATAAAACAAATGTGGAAATAAAACACAAAAGATACATAATACAATAGATACACAGATATATGTGGTTCACCCAGTGTAGTCTATGTTCACCAGAGAAATTTCTAGGTCCTTCCTTTATTATTATCCAACAAATGAACGGATACAACCTATAGTACACTCGTTGTAACTTCCTCTTCTTTCTCTCATAGTATCCTCACTCATAATACAATATTCATAATCATACATAGCCGCAATACATTTCCTTCATAAAATAGGGTTTCCTTCTAGGGAAAAAAAACTTAACATAAACTCTACCATCGTATCTGCGACCTTAGAATGAACGGTCCAAATTTACTATGAAATTATAGTATACATTTACAAGGCAATTTTTCCTAAAGGGGCTTTGCCCCTGAACCCCTATCGGGGGACTTCTTTCCCTCGAACCCTAAAGGGGGTTAACCCCCTCCCTGCACTCCCCCATGTGGCAAAGTGTACATTCTTCTGAGGTGTAAAGTATTCATGGGGTATAAACACAGCTGAAAACAAAGACCTTTGAAACAAGAAGATAATCAGGCTCCACAACCAACAATCTCCCACTTGGAGACTGATCTCAACAACTCCATCGTTGTTGTATTTGTTGGACTGTGATCCTTCTTGGACCTAAAAAATTTCTCATCTTCATATTCATGCTTGAAGACCAACTAAAACTGAGTAGGAACTCATTTTCTCCCTAGTTACTCCCTTTGTTAGCATATCTACAGGATTCTAGCTAGTGTGTATATTTTCCAACTTCAAATGTCCATCTTCCAAGATGGATCATATGAAATGGTACCTAAGATGTATATGATTAATATTTGAATGGAAGGTTGAGGTCTTTGCAATATGAATGGCACTCTCACTGTCAAAACACAACCTACTATTATCTTGCTTCTTTCCCAATTCCTTGATAAACCTCTTTAACCAAATCATTTTTTTACTAGCCTACATAGCAACAACACGCTCTGCCTTTGTTGTTGAAAGTGAAACAACCTTTTGCAGTTTCAGAATCCAACTTACTATTGTTCCACCTATAGTAAAAACATACTTTGTGGTGCTCCTCCTGCTATAGAACAATGTCTGAACCTTCAAAACATAATGCATGAGTAGCAGTACCTCTCAAATACCTAAGAATCCACTTTACTACTTCCCAATGTTATTTACGTGGATTGTTCATATACCTCCTCACAACTCCCATTGCATTTGCAATATCTGGTCTTGTGCCAACCATCGCATACATCAAGATGCCAACAACTAATGAATAAGGGACACTAGACATGTATTTTATCTCCTCCTATGTCTTGGGACACATTTCCTTAGTTAATTTGAAATGGGTGGCCAAAGGTGTACTAAATGGTTTTGCATTCTTCATTCTAAACCTCTCCAACACCTTCTCTATGTACTCACCCTGAGATAATGTAAATTTGTGATTTTTCGTGTCTCTTGTTATTATCATACCAAGGACTTTCTTTGCAGCACCCAAATCCTTTATCGCAAATGAATTATCTAATTTCTCCTTGAGCACATTTATATCATGCATATTAGACCCTGCAACAAGCATGTCATCTACATACAATATAAAGATAATATAGCTTCCATTTTCTATCCTTTTAAAATAAACACAGTGATCAGAATGAAATCTATTATAACCTTGTTTTGTCATAAACCTATCAAACTTCAAATACCATTTGCTTGGAGTTTCTTTAGGCCATACAAGCTCTTCTTCAACCTGCATACCAAATTCTACTTCCGTTTGACTTCATACCCCTGTGACTATTTCATATAAATCTCTTCCTCCAAATCCCCATGCAGAAATTTGTTTTTTACATATAATTGTTCAACATGTAAATCTTCTAATGCCACAACACTTGAAATAGTCTTAATTGAAGTCATTTTAACAACATGAGAAAATATTTCATCAAAATCTATACCTTTCTTTTGTGAAAACCCATTTTCAACAACTCTAGCCTTGTACCGCTTTTTGCCTCCATCTTCTTCCTTCAACTTGTAAACCAATTTATTCTGAAATGCTCTTTTTCCTACATGAAACTAAACCAAATCCCAAGTCTGGTTATTTAGCAAGGAATCCATTTCCTCTTTCATTCCTTTCTCCCACTTCTTTTTGGTGTATACCTATATTGCATCTTCATAACATTTTGGTTCACCAAAATTAGTCAATAATAAATAATACAATGAAGGAGAGTATCATTCAGGGGTTTACTTAACCTGGTAGATCTTCCAACAACACTTGCAAGAGTTTGAGGTACTTGTTGCTCCTGTTGTTGTAAATTTGTAGTTTTTGGTTCCTTTGGAATTTATTTTTCAATGATCTCATCAAGCACTGTGTATTCTGGGTTTTCTTTTTTCTATTTATTTCCCTGCAACTGATATTTGTACATGACCTTCTCATTGAATATGACATCTCTACTCTTAATGATTTTGTTATTTTCATAATCCCATAAGAGATAACCAAAATCATTAACACCGTATCCAATAAAGGTACACTTCTTGGATTTTGCCTCAAGCTTTGTTCAATTTTCTTTATCAATATGGACAAATTCTTCACAACCAAAAGTATTCAAAAAAGAATAGTTTATCTTTTTACTTGTCCATGTCTCCTCTGGAATTCTACTATCCAAAGATCTTGAAGGTCCTCTATTTATTAAGTAAACATCAGTATCTACAGCATCTGCCTAGAACTATAAGGGAAAACTAACATGCAATCTCATACTCCTTGCACACTCCATGATTGTCCTGTTCATCCTTTCCGAGACCCCATTTTCTTGTGGTGTTCTTGGAACTGTCTTCTCTCTACGAATCCCATGGTATGAATAGTAATCATCAAACTCCCTTCAACAATAGTCACCTCCATTGTATGATCTGAGACACTTCAACCTTTTTCATGTCTCATTCTCAACCAAAGATTTCCATTTCTTAAAAGTATCAAAACATCATATTTTTGTTGAATGCAATAAACCCAAGTTTTTCTAGTTGCATCATCAATAAAAGTAACATAATAATGAGAACCACCAAGAGATGATACCTCAGTTAGTCCCCATACATTTGTATGCACAAGCTCTAACCTTTCACTCTTCTTTTCTTTTCTGACTTTGAGAAATATGACACTCTTATGTTTTCCATAAACACAATGCTTGTAATACCCCTAGGCCAAACCCCAACTGTAAATGTAAATAAAAATGTACTTAAGTTCGTAAGTTGTTGATATCATTTTTCATGCACCTTCCATGGTATAGTGCGCACATGTACTGCGCACTAAAATGATGAAGTGTGCACATTCCAGAATACCACATGCAACAAACTTAAGTCCGTGTGATTTTGAGGCCAAAGAGTCTTTTGTGTATATGTTGTCTTTTATAGGCTATTGAGCCAGTTATTATAATCTAGGAGGCTTATGTGTTGAATTAGGCCGGAGAGCCTGGATGTTAAAGGCCAGTGAGCCTATTTTTGTATATGTCTTATCATTAATATAATACATCGATGTGTGTAGACTAACCATGATAAAAGAGTATGGGGGACTAAACTCCACTAGTTAGGGAAAGAGGGGGCTAAAATTTAAGGATAAGGGGCAGAGCTAGGGAGCTTAAGCCAAAAAGGATTATTATATTAATATTCCTTAAAGCTTAAAGTATGGATAATTATTTTATCCTAAGTTCTAAGGATGGGGACAAGTGGGCCAAAGTAGTTCTCAACATGACAAGTGTCAAGTTGGGAACATGCATACATATAGCTTGGAATTAGTTCATTCTGGGGGCATTCCATCATCATTCGCTCACTGATTCAACTATCCTTCATACATTTTTGTTACTATCATTGTACCTATACCTATAACTGTAACTATATCCATGCCTTCCTGTCACTGTTCCTATACTCGTACACGTACATCTACCTATACCTGGTTATCTTAGGATTTGTACTGAAGAAGAGGGTTTTTAGGGCCATGGGACATTGAAGATGTGGGTTGTTAGGCATGTGAGAAATTTCTCTCTAGGTGAGAGAATTGTTGGGAATTGATTTCCTGAAGGTGCCAAATTGCAGCTATAGAGCTCTGAGACTTCCTATTCGACTTGTTGTTGAAGCCCTAGAAAAGAAGTGGGGTAGTCAAATGATTATTGAGCAAAGGAGGGGCACACTTCTTGGGGCTGGACAGGAATGTGGGAAATGAGGGACTGTAAGATGTTAGTTTGAGTTGGCACCTGTGACGAATTTTTTCTTGTTGTCTGGGATACATCACTCTGGTTAGGAATCCCTTTACCCAAGTGTCGTTTAGTCCCAGCTCTAGGGTGACCCACTGTTTAGAGTGATGAGTAGCGTGGTCTAAGGATGGGAGGTTCGTGCAAGGTCTGCACGCAGTTGGTGATATTTTTACCATGATAAGTGTCCATTTTTTGTTAAATTACATGTGGCATTATTATGTATGCGTTTATTTTTATGGGTTATTCCTGTGTGTTGCATGTGTATTTTTATTATTATTTTGTATGAATTTGTGCATTTGCAGAATGTATTTGTCTATTTTAAGTTTTATATATAAATTTCTGCAAGCGTTTATGTGTGTATATGTTTTAATTTTGTATACAGTTCAAAATTTGTATGTGGCATAGCCTAGTTGGATGTTGGGGAAAATACAATATGGCATCAAAGCTTCAGTTTTCAACACTGAGCCTGGATGGCCCGAACAAGTTGAATTGAAGTGAAATTTCATAGAGAATGGATTTTGAAGTGGCCAAATTTCAAGTTACAGAGCATCCATGGTAAAAATTAGAAGAAATTGTGTGGAATTGGGCAAAAGCACAAATATTTGTTGTTACATTCATCGGAAACTTGAGAAATTTTTCCAAGTGGTGAGATATTCTTGATTTAATATATGTTCTAGCAAATTTAGACTCAGAATTGGTTGAATTTGAAGTTACAGGGAAACCATGAAAGATGGAGCGAGATTAGTTAATTAAAATTCTCGATTCATGAATTGAGTTTGGGAAAAAATCGCTCCAAGAATGTCAACCTACAATGATTTGTTGTTGTAGAGGTTGAATTGGTGTTATCGAAGTGAAATTGAACAAATTTTATAGTTTCAGAATGTCTATCGTGAAAATTGGGAAAATTTTTGGTAAAAGCCCCAATTTCTACAGCGGGATTCATGAGGAATTGATGCGCATAAAAATGAATGTGCGCACTAAGAATGTATGATGTGCAGTTAAAATCTTATGATGTGTGAAAAATAGTGGTAATGCATGGAAAATATTGGCGTGTGGGTGTGCACGCTTAAATTTGGCGTTGCGCGGTGTAGAGTGGTAATGCATGGAAAACATTGGTGCGCGGGTGTGCGCACATAAATTTGGTGTTGTACGGTGCATAGTGGTAATGCGTGGAAAATATTGGCATGCGCGTATGTGCACTTAAATTTGGTGTTGCACGATGCAGAGTGGTAATGCACAAAAAATAATGGTGTGTGGGTGTACGCACTTAAATTTGGCAATGTGCAGTGCATAGTGGTAATGCACGGAAAATATTGGCACACGGGTGTGCGCACTTAAATTTAGCACTCCATGGTGAAGATTGGGTGTGCACACACATAATATTGGCATGCATGGTGTGCATAGTATTGACAAATCATAGAGGAATATTTTTGGTGTATGCGCAATGTAGGTATATTCATGTCACGTGACAATTTAATTAATGGTGTGCGGGGAGTACTGGTGCATGGTGAGAGCATACTAAACTTGGGCATGGTGTAGCAAATAGAGTGCAATGTGTGCGAAATATTAGCATGTGACACAAGAATTGCACAAAACAGGTATTAGTGCATGAACCAAAATTGTGCATGGTAGATATTGGTGCGCAACGCAAAAGTAGTGCGCACCAGTTATTGGTGCGACAGAGAAATGATCCACATTGGTTGTAAGTTCATGGAGCATGCACTACCTTATGGTGTTGTTTTGCATGCTAAATCTGGGTGTACATGTTCAAATTTGTGTGTGCAAAGTCATTTGGATGGTCTACAACAACAAAAAACCAATGAATTTCTGCGACATTTTATATTGTTTAAAGGTCATCTTTTTGCAGCATGTTTTTGAGGCCCTAAACAACATTTTTAGCTACTCAAAAACCCTGAGAATAGGTTGTACCTTGGTACACTATGTCTCTGCAACTCAAAAGAAAGAGCCTCGAGAGAGATTTCTAATGGTGTAAATCATTTGTGAAACAGATCTTTTATGAGGAAGTTACAGGACAAACAGTGGAGGGTAAATTGTAAGACCCAACTAACTTCAAAAGTCCATAACTTTCTTCTGAAGACATAGAATTGAGCATGGAAGTAGGTATTGGAAAGGTATAGGACAATAGAATATAACTATTCACTTAGAAAATTGAGTTGAGCATACAATTTCTTAGAAAATCATAAGAAAGAAGTATGATATATTATTGAACCAGAATGGTTCATATTTTTCATGAAAGTTATGAGTCAGTTAACCTGGCAAAGTTTTGTTGGCTGCACATTTTGCAGAGTTAACAACAACTAGATTAGACCAAGATCAGTGCAGAGTGCATAGGAATGGAAGATACACAGGGGGATTACAACCAAGAAGATGAGAACATGGGGATAGTTGTCCATATGGGCATTGAAAGAACAAATTCAAATGGACATGGAGAAGGAAAGGAAGAAAACATGAATATGGTAGAGACCATTAAAAATTTGCAGAAAGATGTCCAAAGCCATAACACTAATAATGAAAGGATTATGAAAGAAAAGGAGTAGTAGGAGGACTTCAACACAAAGTTAATGTAGATCTTTAACAAAATAGAAAATAAATTGGATAAGGAGAGTGGCTCAAGAAAATCAGGAAGTCGTTGGACTCCGAATGAGAAAAGAATAAAAATAAGTGTTAGCAGATATCACCATCACTCCCCGAGGCATTCCAATAGGAGAGAACACATCAACTTAATTCCATCCCTTGTCAGGAAGCATAAGAAGTCTGGGGTGGATGAGCTATGAGGAGAAATCAAAAAAATAAAACCTCCTACATTTGATGGTGAGCACAAGAAGGATGAAGATACAGAGACATGGTTGTTGGGCATGATAAAGTATTTTCAATTGCATAATTATTATTCTCATGCAAAAGGAAGAATTTACATCTATCAACTCAAGGGAAAGGAATCCATGTGGTGGGATCAGCTTGTGCAGGTGTAGCACATTAAAGAGAAAAATGTTACTTGGAAGGAATTCAATAAGTATTTTGAAAATAAATAATTGACTAAGACATAATATGAAAAGAAAATGAAAGAGTTCTTTGAACTCAAACTTGGGAGTATGACCATAGATGAATATGAAAGAAGGTTTTTAGAACTGTTGAAGTATTTTTCTTTCATCAAGGATGAGACAGTTAATATTCATAGGTATTTGAGTGGATTTCCATCATTCATTAGTGACAAAATACAATATGATGATCCCAAAACATTGGAGGAGACCATAAGGTGAGATAAATTCCTATATGATCAACAAAAATCAAGGCCAACTTTCTAAAAATCTTGGGAAGACAAGAAGAAATTCAAGATAGATCATAGGAAGAAGGGAAATAAGCCACCATTCTTCAGAAATAGTCCTCAGTGACAGCCAACTTCTAGAGAACCTAGAATGATTGAGACAAAGGGGCAAAGGCCAAGCCATCCACCTATTCAATGTTGGGGTTGTAAGGGATATCATATGTATAGATATTTTCCTCACCAAGGTGAAAAAGTGAGGATTGTTCACAATGTATAGCAATATGAAACAGTGAGGGACATGGGAAAAAGTGTACCAAGGATCTATGCAGCCCTGGACAACAAGCAAGCAGAGTATCTATCACATATGATTGAAGTGGAACGTATGATCAACAACCAAACCATTGCTATTTTAATTGATTCATGAGCTAGTCATAGTTATATAGATACTAAGATGGTGGAAAGTTTTCATTTTCCAAGAAGCAAGCATGGAAAATATTGGTGGGTGCACTTGGCTACTAGAGACAAAAAAAAAGTTAATGATATAATTAAGTCATGTCCTATGGATGTGAATGGACTGAACACCATGGAAGATTTGAACATCTTGCCTTTAGGTTCCTGTGACTGTCTAATTGGGATGGATTGGTTGGACCAACATCATGTTATCCTATACTATCATAATAAGGAATTTACCTGCTTGGATGAGGAAGGGAACCTAAGGACAGTGCAAGGAATTCCCATGGCAGTAAGCATCAGAGAAATTTTAGAATTACAGCTGAATAAATGTTACAGAAAAGGGTTCCAAATATTTGCAGCACATATGGAAGAGACACCTAAAGACAAGGTGTCAAATATTGAATATTATGCAGTCCTAAAAGAGTTTGAATATGGGTTGAAGGAAATACCAATATTACCCCCTCAAAGAGACATTGATTTCTCCATAAATGTTATGCCTGGAGAATCTCTAGTATCCAAGACTCCCTACTGGATGAGTACACCAAAATTGAAGGAGTTACAAATGCAACTTGAAGAGCTTCTGAAGAAGGGGTATATACGTCCAAGTGTGTCACCTTGGGGTTCCCTAGATTTATTTGTGAAGAAAAATGATGGAACATTGAGACTTTTCATTGACTTTAGGAAGTTGAACAAAGTAATTGTGAAGAATAAGTATCCTTTGCCAAGGATTGATGACCTCTCTGATCAGTTGAAAGATGCAAAAATATTCTCCAAGATTGATCTCAGGTCAAGTTATCATCAAGTAAGAATTAGAGAAGAAAACATCAGCAAGACTGCTTTTAGAACAAGGTATGGTCATTATGAGTTCACAGTGGTGTCATTGGGTTATCAAATGCATCAATTGTCTTCATGTGTTTAATGAATGGTATTTTCATAGAATACTTAGATAAGTTTGTCATCGTATTTTTAGATGACATTCTTATATATTCTAAACCAGAGGAAGAGCATGAACAAAACTTGAGGATGGTATTACAAGTATTAAGGGAGCATTAGTTATATTCCAAATTGAGCAAGTGCTCATTTTATCATAAGCAAATTCATTGTTTGGGACATATAATTTCAGAGGAAGGGATAGCAGTGGATTCTGATAAGATAGAAGCCATTAGAGGATGGTCAACACCAAATAATGTGACAGAGGTCAGATAATTTGTGGACCTTGCATGCTACTATAGGAGATTTATTGAAGGATTCTCAAAGATTGTACAACCAATCACTTCCTTGCAAAAGAAGGGTGTGAAGTTTCAATGGACATTGGATTGTGAAAATATTTTCCAACACTTGAATAAATTATTAACTAGTACTCCAATTTTAAGGATTGCAGATCCAAATGAAGACTTCATTGTATGCACAGATAAATGTAAATAAGGACTTGGTGGATTCCTCAGTCAAAATGGGTTTGTTGTATGTTCTGAATCCAGGAAGTTGAAGGAGCATGAAAGGCCCTATGCCACTCATGATTTGGAGTTGGAAGCCATAGTGCATGCCTTGAGGAAGTGGAGGCACTACCTCATGGGGAAAAGGTTCAAGCTAAGGACATACCATAATGGTTTGAAATATTTATTTGATCATCCAACTCTAAATGTCAGTAAAATCAGGTGGTAAGAATTTCTTAGTGAATATGACTTTGATATAAAGCATATCAAAGGGAAAGAGAACAAGGTGGTTGATGCACTCAGCAAAAGGGTGCATGATTTGCATGCTACAACCATAAGCATGTACCGATAATATTTGAAAGAAATAATCATAGAGGCTGCAAAATCAAATTTTCAATACATGGAAATAATAACAAAATTATAACAAGGTATTTTGCAGTAGAAAATTAAAGACTATAAGCTAGAAAATGATGAAATTTTCATGTATAGGGGAGGAATCTATGTACCAAATTCCTTAGAATTGAAAAATATGATATTGAGAGAAATGCATAATGTACCTTATGTTGGGCACCCAAGTTATCAAAAAACTATTGCAGCTATCAAGAGACAATATTATTGGTCGGGAATGAAGAAGGAAGTTGTTGATTTTATTGCCAAATGTTTGGAGTGTCAAAAGGTAAAGGATGAGCATAGACACCCAATTGGTTTGTTGAAGCCATTACCCATTCCTGAGTGGAAATGGGAAGTTGTAACAATGGATTTCATCACCAAACTTCCTAGAACAAATAAGCAACATGATTCTATTATGGTAGTGGTGGATAAGCTTACTAAAGCTTCCCATTTTATTCCAGTAAAGCTCACTCACAATGCGACCAACATTGTTGATGTTTATATGAGAGAAATTGTTTGATTACATGGTATACCCAAGACAATTGTGTCTGACAAAGATCCAAAATTTACATCAAATTTTTGGAAGGGATTTAGAACGAATTTGAATTTCAACAGAGTTTATCATCCAGAATCAGATGTACAAATAGAGAGGGTGAATCAAGTGATTGAGGATATGTTGAGGATGTATGTGATGGATAAACCATCAAAATGGGAAGACTACCTACACTTAGTAGAGGTTTCTTATAACAATGGGTACCAAGCATCTCTAAAGATGAGCCCATTTGAGGCACTTTATGGAAGAAGGTGCAACACATCGGTAAGTTGGGACAACCCAGCCGATAGAGAAGTAGTTGGGCCATAATTACTTAGGGAAATGGAAGAGAAAATGTTGAAAATAAAATAGAATTTAAAGGCTTCCCAAGATAGGCAAAAAATCTATGTTGATAAGGGCAGAACTCATAGGGAATTTAAAGTGTGTGACCATGTATTCTTGAAAGTGAAGGCCAACAAAAGTTCCCTGAAGTTGGGAAATTGTTCAAAGTTGGCAGCTCGCTATTGTGGGCCGTTTGAAATCCTAGAGAGTATTGGGCCTATATCATACATGCTTTCCTTACCTACATCAATGACCATTCATAATGTATTTCATGTATCATTGCTTAAGAAATATACACATGATGTTAATCATGTTATTGATTGGAATGTGATTCAAGTGGAGCAAGAAGGCTCTTTTCAAGTGTGTATGGTACACATTCTGGACCGGAAAATCAAACATATCTGGAATAGAGTCATAGAGATTGTAAAGGTCCAATGGACCTGATACGGTCCTAAGGACGCAACTTGGGAGCATGAGGATGCTATGTGGGCAGAATACCCACATCTTTTTGAGGATTTTTTAAATTTTGGTTGTATATGTGTATATATTGCACTGAGAACAATGCATAAATAAGGGGAGGGGAATGTAAGACCCCTAGGCCGAACCCCAATTGTAAATGTAAATACAAATGTACTTAAGTTGGTGAGTTGTTGTTATCATTTGTGCATGCACCTTCCATGGTATAGTGTGCACATGTACTGCGCACTAAAATGATGAAGTGTGCACATTCTAGGATATTGCACGCAACAAACTTAAGTACACGCAATTTTGAGGCTAGAGAGCCTTTTGTGTATATTTTGTCTTTTATAGGCTGATGAGCTAGTTATTATAATCTAGGAGGCTTATGTGTTGAATTAGGATGAAGATCATGGATGTTAAAGGCCAGTGAGCCTATTTTTGTATATGTCTTATCATTAATATAATACATTGTTACATGTAAACCGACCACAATAAAAGAGTATGGGGGACAAAACTCCACTAGTTAGGGAAAGGAGGGGGATAAAAGTTAAGGATAAGTGGATAAGCTAGGGAGCTTAAGCCAAAAAGGAATTTTATATTAATATTCCTTAAAGTATAAAGTATGGATAATTATTTTATCCTAAGTTCTAAGGATGGGTACAAATGGGCCAAAGTAGTTCTCAACATGACAAGTGTCAAGTTGGGAACATGCATACATATAGCTTGGAATTATATCATTTTGGAGGGATTCCATCATCATTCATTCACTCATTCAGTTGTCCTATGTACCTTTATGTTACTATCATTGTACCTGTACCTGTAACTATATCCGTACCTTTCTGTCACTTTTTCTATACTCGTACATGTACCTATACCTAGTTAGCTTAGGAGCTAGAATAAAGAAGTGGGTTTTCAGTCCTATGGGATATTGAAGAGCTGGGTTGTTAGGCCCATGAGAAATTTCTCTCTAGGTGAGAGAATTGTTGGGAATTGATTTCCAAAAGGTGCCAAACTGAAGCTATAGGGCTCTGAGACTTCATGTCTGGCCTGTTGTTGAAGCCCCATAAAGGAAGTGGGACATTCGAAGGATTGTTGAGGACAGAAGCAACACACTTCCTCGAGTGGGCCAGGCATGTGGGGAATGGGGGATTGTAGGCTGTTAGTTCGAGTTGGCACCTGTGACAGAGTTTTTCCTATTGTCTAAGATACATCATCTTGGTTAGGAATCCCTTTAGCCGGGTGGAGTTTAGTCCCAGCTCAGGGGTGACCCACTACTGAGAGTGATGAGAAGCATGGTCTAAGGATGGGAGGTTCGTGGAAGGTTTGCACATGGTTTGTGATATTTTTACCAAGATAAGTGTCCATTTTGTGTTAAATTACATGCTACATTATTATATATGCATTTATTTTTATGGGTTATTCCTGTGTGTGCTGCATGTGTATTTTTTATATTATTCTGTATGAATTTGTGCATTTTCATAATGTATTTGTCTGTTGTAAATATTATATATAAAGTTCTGCAAGAGTTTATGTGTGTATATGTTTTACTTTTGTATACAGTTCGAAATGTTTATGTGGCATAGCCCAATTGGATGTTGGGGATGCTATAATGTTCGCAGAAATCCAAATCAATTTGTTTAAGATCCGGGAAGAAATTTATTTTGTGAAGTATCTGCATCCCCTTCTCACTCATGTGTCCAAGCCTATTATGCCAAAGTGTTGTATCCACTCTTGTATAAGCTAAAGAGATAGAAGATTCAGTATTACCAATACATAAATACAATGTACCTATCTTCTCTCCTTTTGCTATCACCAATGATACTTTGGTGACCTTCCACATCTTATCTGTAAATATGGATATACAACCTTCACTTTCCAACTATCCTGTTGAAATTAGATTTTTCCTTAAATCTGGAACATGTCTTACCTCTTTCAACAACCATTGGTTTCCATTTCTTTTCTATACTTTTACCTTTCCCATTCCAATAATTTTGCATGGTGCATCATCACCCAAATGAACCTGTCAAAAATCACCTTGAACATAATCTAGAAAATGTTTCCTATGGGGTGTGGCATGAAATGAAGCCCGTAAATCTACTACCAAAGACTCAGAAATATTATCTGCAGAAAGAATTAAAACATCTTGTAACACATCACCTGTTACATTTTCTTCTTGATTTTTCTCTTCATGTCCATCTCTTTGTTTCTTTGGAGCCTTGCAGTCTTTCCTCGGATGTCCTTTCTTCCCAAAATTCCATCACTCTATCTTTCCAAGTCTAGATTTGGATCTTCCATTCCTATAATTCTTGTGGTTCCCTGAGCCCTTTCCTCTATCATTTTGTATTCCCATGCTCTCCATGTTTAATTCATTACCTGATGTCTCACCTGTACTTTTCCATCACATTTCCTCACTAAGGATATCACCAACAACATCATAAAATTTTAAAGTATTTGAACCAGAGACAGAGTTACTTATAGCCATGACCAAGCCATTCCATCTTTATGGCAATGAGCATAAGATTAGAAGATCCCTAACCTCATCATCAAAGTACACTTTTACATAACTTAGTTGATTAGTAACCGTATTAAATTCATTTAAATGAACTGCAACAGACCCACCTTCTGACATATTCATATTAAATAATCTCTTCATTATAAATACCTTCTTGGACGTCAAGGGTTTTTCATACAGTTGATCCAATGCATCCATCGTCTCCTTCATTGTCGTTTCTTTATAAATATTGAAAGCCACCTATGTTTCCAGGTTCAGTTGTATCATTCCTAGTGCCTGTCTATCAAGAACCTACCATTCTTCGTCCTTCATGGTCATTGGCTTCTTTTCTATTCCACCCAATGGTAGGAATAGATCCTTATGATATAAATAACATTCCATATGAATCTTCCATAAATGGTAGTTTTGGACGTTAAATTTCTCGACCCTAAACTTTCCATCTTCCACCATTGCTCCCACTCGAACCAGGAACTCTATTTTCCTGTGAGTTACCTTTCTCTCTGATACCATTTGTTATAAAAACATGATCGTGAAGAAATAAAATAAAACATAGAAGATACACAATACAATAGAGACACAGATATATGTGGTTCGCCTAGTGTGGGCTACATCGACCAGAGAAATTTCCAAGTCCTTCCTTTATTATTATCCAGCAAATGAAGGGATACGACCTATAGTACACCCACTAAAATTTTCTCTTCTTTCTCTCACAATCTCCTGACTCAGAATACAATATTTGCAATCATACATAGTCGCAATACATTTCCCTCATAAAAGAGGGTTTCCTTCTAGGGAAGAAAACCCTAAAATAACTTATACTGTCAGATATGTGACCTTATAATGAACGGTCCAAATTTACTATGAAATTACAATATACATTTACAAGGAATTTTTTCCTTCGGGGGCTTCACCCCTAGACCCCGCAGGGGGGGGTAAACCCCTCCCTKCACTTCCCTGCATGGAGGAGCGTACATTCTTCCAGGGTGTAAATTATTCATGGGGTATAAACATAGCTGAAAACARAGACCTCTGAAACAGGAAKATAATTAGACTCCATAACCAACAAGGGCTTCCTCGAKAAACATCTTGAAAGGATCTMTTTCTCTATCATCTCTCTTTTATTCCTCCATGAGACGTCACTTGGGTTGGCGAGAGTGGTTGTCCTCAAGAGAAACTAGCTTGAGACCCAAATCTATATACCTTGACCTTGTTGGGGACATGCTCTAAAAAATGACAAGGAGCRGACTTCTYTGATACCACTGATCTGGATTATGTGAACACTACAACAAATCCCTATGATTTGCATCCTTTTTKGGTCCCTTTTTTTCTTCCAAAGATTATTTTAGGGAATTTTTCTCCAATTTTTTGAAAACATTGGCGTTATTTATCGGRATGGTGTTATTTTTGGCATTTTTTGCRCTGACCAAAATATGTAGGCACTAATAGCACCAAAAATAGTGTAGGATTTAGCATCGACTATTCCTAAATAGTTAATTGGTTGAGGTTTTGGGGGTTAAGTGGATAGTGTCTTTGAGGATTATGGGATTTAGGGATCTGGGGTACAAGGATTAAGGGTTAAGGGATTATGGGTTAGGTTTTAACGGATTAAGGGTCAGGAGCTAAGGGATTTGACGCTTATGGGTTAGGTAGTTTAATGGTTAATTGCTTAGGTATTATGAGCTAGGGGATTAATGTTTAAGTGCTTAACGCATAGGGGTTTATGGATGAATGGATTAGGGATTAGGGTTTAAGTTTTTAAGGGTTGATGGCTTAGGGATTAGGGGATTTAGGGATTTTGTGTTAAGGGATTAGTGATTAACTAAGGTTGAGGCCTTAAGGGTTTAGGGATTAGGGATTAAGGATTCAAGGGTTAATGGTTAGGTGTTAGGGGATTTATGGCTTTGCCGATGTAATATTCCTAGGCTGAACCCAATTGTAAATGTAAATGTAAACGTACTTAAGTTGGTGAGTTGTTTGATATCATTTTTGTATGCACCTTTCATGACATAGTGCGTGCATGTACTGCACAGTAAAATGATGAAGTGTGCACATTCTTGGATACCGCGTGCAACAACTTAAGTGCGCATGATATTGAGACCAACAAGCATTTGTGTATATGTTGTGTTTTATAGGCTAGTGAGCCAGTTATTATAAGATAGGATTCTTATGTTTTGATTAGGCCGGAGAGCCTAGATGTTAAAGTCCAGTGTGCCTATTTTTGTATATGTCTCATAATTAATATAAAATACATCGTTGTGTGCAAACTGACCACGATAAAAGAGCTAGGGGCCTAAACTCCACTAGTTGGGAAAGGGTGGGGACTAAAAGTTAAGGAAAAGGGATAATCTAGGGAGCTTAAGCCAAAAAGGAATATTATATTAATATTTCTTAAAGTATAAAGTATGGGTACTTATTTTATCGTAAGTTCCAAAGTTGGGGACAAGTGGGCCAAAGTAGCTCCCAACATGACAAGTGTCAAGTTGGGGACATGCATACATATTGTTTGGACTTAGTTCACTTTCCATCATTTTCACCATCATTCTTTCCATCATTCAGGAAATCACTCCATCATCATACACACACTCATTGAACTATCCTCCATAACTTCATGATTGTACTTGAACCCGTATCCATAGCCATACTTGTTTGTGTAGCTGGTTAGCTTGGGAGCTGGACCAAAGAAGTGGGTTGTCAGGCCCGTGGGATATTTAAGAGGTAGGTTGTCCGGCCCATGAGAAATTTCTCTCTGGGTGAGAGAATTGTTGGGAATTGATTTCCTGAAGGTGCTAAACTGCAACTAGAGGGCTCTGATACTTCTTGTCCAGCCTCTTGTTGAAGCCCGGAAAGGAATTGGGACAGCCAAAGGACCATTGAGTAGAGAAGGGGCACACTTCCTGGGTGGGACAAGCATGTGGGAAATGGGGGACTGTAGGTTGTTAGTTTGAGTTGGCTCCTGGGACAAAGTCTTTCCTATTGTCTATGATCCATGAGATTGGTTAGGAATCCCTTTACCTAGGTGGAGTTTAGTCCCATCTCGGGGTTGACCCACTGTCGAGAGTGATGAGCAGTGTGGTCTAAGGCTGAGAGGTTTGTGGAAGACCTGGACACAGTTGGTGATATTCTTACCAAGATAAGTGTCATTTGTGTTATAAATTTACATACTGCATTATTATTTACATGTTTATTTTTATGGGTTTATCTTGTGTATGATTTATAATTGTGTTTATATTTATGGGTATTTCCTACATATGCTGCATGTATACGTTTAATGTTATTTCCATGATAATTCGTGCATTATAGATGTATTTGTATGTTTACGTTTTATATAGATGTTTCTACAAGAGCTATGTGTGTGTATACTTTAATTGCATCCAGTTTGAAAATTTATGTGGCATAGCTCAGTTGGATGCTGGGTATGTTATAGTATGTTCCGCAGAGAGAAAGAAAGTGTTCTCTCGTGTATCGTGGCCTAATCTAGGTGGTCGAGGATGTTACAATATGGTATTAGAGCTATAGTTTTCAACACTGAGCCTGGATGGGCTGAGCAAGCTGAGTTGAAGCGAAATTTCACAGAAAATTGATTTCGAACTGGCCAAATCTCAAGTTATAAAACGTCCATGGTAAATTTTAGAAGCTACATTTGATGGCTAGCACAAGAAGGATGAATATGCAGAGACATGGTTGTTGGGCATGAGAAAGTATTTTCAATTGCATAATTATTCTTCTCATGCAGAAGGTAGAATTGTTACCTATCAACTCAAGGGAAAGGCATCCATGTGGTGGGATTAGCTTGTGCAGGTGCAACACATTAAAGAGAAAAGTGTTACTTCGAGGGAATTCAAGAAGTATTTTGAGAAGAAATACTCGACTAAGAGATACTATGACAAGAAAATGAAAGAGTTATTTGAACTCAAGCTTGGGACTATGACCATAAATGAATATGAGAGAAGGTTTTTAGAACTGTTGAAGTATGTCTCTTTCATCAAGGATGAGACAGTTAAGATTCAAAGGTATTAGAGTGGATTGCCATCCTTCATCAGTGAAAAAATACAGTATGATGATCCCAAGACATTGGAGGATACCATAATGCGATCTAAATGCCTATATGATCAGCAAAAATCGAGGCCAACTTTCCAAAAAGCTTGTGAAGACAGAAGGAAATTCAAGATGGATCATAGGAAGAAGGGAGATAAGCCACCATTCTTCATAAATAATACTCATGGTCAACGAACTTCTAGAGAACCCAAAATGATTGAGCCAGTGGGTCAAAGGCCAAGGCAACCACCTATTCAAAGTTGGGGTTGTAAAGGAGATCATATGTATAGAGATTGTCCACACAGAGGTGAAAAATTGAGAACTATTCACAATGTACAGCAAACTGAAACACTAGAGGACATGGGCAGAAATGTACCAAGGATCTATGCAGCCCTAGACAACAAGAAAGAAGAATATTAGTCACATATGATTGAAGTGGAAGGTATGATCAACAACCAAACCATTGCTATTTTAATTGATTCAGGAGCTATTCATAGTTATATAGATCCTAAGATGGTGGAAAGTTTTCAATTACTAAGAAGCAAGCATGGAAAATCTTGGTTGGTGCAGTTGGCCACTGGAGCCAAAAGAAAATTTAATGAGGTGGTTAAGTCATGTCTTATGAACATCAATGGACTGAACACTAGGGAAGATTTGAACATCTTGCATTTAGGTTCCTATGACTGTCAAATTTCGATGGATTGGTTGGATCAACATCATGCTATCCTAGACTGTCATAACAAGGCATTTACTTGCTTGGATGAGGAAGGGAGCCTAAGAAAAGTACAGGGAATTCCCAGGGCAGTAACCATCAGAGAAATTTCATCATTGTAGCTGAAGAAATGTTACAGGAAAGGATGTCAAATATTTGCAGCTCATATGGAAAAGACACCTAAAGATAAGGTGCCAAATTTGGAAGATCATGCAGTACTGGAAGAATTTTAAGATGTGTTCAAGGAGGTACCAAGACTACCCCCAAAGAGAGATAATGATTTCTCTATAAATTTAATGCCTGGAGTAGCTCCAATGTCAAAGACTCCTTACAAAATGAGTACACCAGATCTAAAGGAGTTGCAAATGAAGCTTGAATAAATTTTGAAGAAGGGGTATATACACCCAAGTGTGTCACCTTGGGGTGCCCCAATCTTGTTCGTGAAGAAGAAAGATGGGACATTGAGATTGTGCATTGATTTTAGACAATTGAATAAAGTGACCGTTAAGAACAAGTATCCTCTACCGAGGATTGATGATCTTTTCTATCAATTAAAAGATGCAAAGACATTTTCAAAGATAGATCTTAGGTCAAGGTACCATCAGGTAAGGATTAAAGAGGAATATATTAGAAAGACTGCCTTTAGGACAAGGTATGGTCATTATGAGTTCACAGTGGTGCCATTTGGATTGTCAAATGCACCAGTTGTTTCCATGTGCTTAATGAATGGTATTTTTCGAGAATATTTAGACAAGTTTGTCATTGTCTTTTTGGATTACATTCTTATATATTCCAAATCAGAAGAAGATCATGAGCATCATTTGAGGATGGTTTTGCAAGTATTAAGGGAGCATCAGTTGTATTCCAAATTGATCAAGTGCTCATTTTATCAAAAGCAAATTCATTATTTGGGGCATATTATTTTAGAGGATGGGATAGTAGTGGATCCTGAGAAGATAGAATCATTAGAGAATGTTTAGTGCCAAAGAATGTGACAGAGGTGAGATCATTCATGGGTCTTGTAGGCTACTATAGGAGATTCATTGAAGGATTCTCAAAGATTGCACAACCAATAAATTCTTTGCGAAGAAAGGATGTGAAGTTTAGTGGACATTGGATTGTGAGAAGAGTTTCCAACACTTGAAACAATTATTAACAAGTGCTCCAATACTAAGGATTGCAGACCCAAATGAAGACTTCATTGTATGTACAAATGCATGTAAAGAAGGACTTGGTGGAGTCCTTAGTCAAAATGGGTTTGTTATATGTTATGAATGAAGGAAGTTGAAGGAGCATGAAAGACACTATGCCACTCATGATTTGGAGTTGGCAGCCATAGTGCATGCCTTAAGGAAATGGATACACTACCTCATGGGGAAAAGGTTTGAGCTGAGGAAAGACCATAATGGTCTGAAATATTTATTTGATCAACCAACTCTAAATGCTAGGCAAAGTAGATGGTTAGAATTTTTAAGTGAATATGACTTTGATATAAAGCATATCAAGGGGAAAGAGAAAAAAGTGGTTGATGCACTCAGCAGAAGAGTGCATGAAATTCATGCAACAACCATTAGCATGTACCAATCATATTTGAAACACGGTGCTTTGGAGGCTGCAAAATTATATTTGCAATACAAGGTTTTAGTGGCAAAATTACAACAAGGTAATTTGCAACAGAAAATTGAAGAATACAAGCTAGTTAATGAAATTCTCATGTACAGGGGCATAATTTATGTACCAAATTCCCAGGAATTGAAAAATCTAATATTGAGAGAAATGCATAATGTACCTTATGTTGGGCACCTAGGATATAATAAAAATATTGCAGTTGTCAAAAGCCAATATTATTGGCCAGGCATGAAGAAAGCGGTTGTTGATTTTACTGTCAAATGTTTGGAATGTCAAAAGGTAAAAGTTGAGCATAGACAACCAGCTAGTTTTCTACAACCATTACCCATTCTTGAGTGGAAATGGGAAGTTGTAACAATCGATTTCATCACCAAACTTCCTAGAAAAAACAAGCAACATGATTCCATCATGGTAGTGGTGGATAAGCTTACTAAATCTGCCCATTTTATTCCAGTTAATCTTACTCACAAGGAAGCCAACATTGCTGACATTTATATGAGAGAAATTTCTATATTACATGGCATACCCAAGACAATTGTGTTTGACAGAGATCCAAAATTTACCTCAAAATTTTGGAAAGGATTATTTAATGGATTTGGAACAAATTTGAATTTTATCACAACTTATCATCCAAAATTTGATGGACAAACAGAGAGGGTGAATCAAGTGATTGAGGATATGTTGAGAATGCATGTGATGTATAAACCATTAAAATGGGAAGAATACATACACTTGGTAGAGTTTTCTTATAGCAATGGGTACCAAGAATCTCTAAAGATGAGCCCATTTGAGGCACTTTATGGCAGAAAGTGAAACACACCAGTAAGTTGGGATAACCTAGCAGATATAGAAGTGGTTGGGCTAGATTTTCTCAGGGAATTGGAGGAGAAAATGTTAAAAATAAAACAAAATATAAATGCTTCCCAAGACAGGTAGAAAAGATATGCTGATAAGGGCAGAACTCACAGGGAATTTAAAGTTGGGGACCTTGTATTCTTGAAAGTGAAGGCCAACAAAATTTCCCTGAAGTTGGGAAATTGTTCCAAGTTGGCAGCTCGCTATTGTGGGCCATTTGACGTCCTAGAAAGGATTGGTCTAGTAGATTATATGATTGCATTGCCTGCATCTATGTCTGTTCATAATGTATTCCATGTATCATTTCTCAAGAAATATATACCTGATGATAATCATGTTATTGATTGGAATGTGATTTAGGTGGAGCAACAAGGCACTTTTCAAGTGCATCTGGTACGCATTCTGGACTAGAAAATCAAACAGCTCTGGAATTGAGCCATATGTCTTGTAAAGGTCCAATGGACCTGGTATGGTCCTGAGGATACTACCTGGGAGCATGAGGATGCAATGTGGGTGGAATACCCGCATCGTTTTTAGGATTTTTGAAAATTTTGTTGTATATGTGTACATGATGCACCGAGGACAGTGCATAAATAAGGGGAGGGGATTGTAATATCCCTAGGCTGAACCCAATTGTAACTATAAATTCAAATGTACTTAAGCTGGTGAGTTGTTTGATATCATTTTTGTATGCACCTTTCATGACATAGTGTGCACATGTACTGCACAGTAAAATGATGAAGTGTGCACATTGTTGGATACTGTGCACAACAACTTAAGTGCACGCAATATTGAGACCAACGAGCCTTTGAGTATATGTTTTGTTTTATAGGCTGGTGAGCCAGTTATTATAAGCTAGGATGCTTATATTTGATTAGGCCGGAGAGCCTAGATGTTAAAGGCCAGTGCGCCTATTTTTGTATATGTCTCATAATTAATATAAAATACATCATTGCACACAAAATGACCACGATAAAAGAGATGGGGGACTAAAATCCACTAGTTGGGAAAGGGTGGGGCCTAAAAGTTAATGAAAAGGGATAATCTAGGGAGATTAAGCCAAAAAGGAATATTATATTAATATTTCTTAAAGTATAAAGTATGGGTAATTATTTTATCATAAGTTCCAAAGTTTGGGACAAGGGGGCCAAAGTAGCTCCCAACATGACAAGTGTCAAGTTGGGGACATGCATACATATTGTTTGGACTTAGTTCATTTTCCAACATTCTCACCATCATTCCTTCCATCATCCAGGAAATCACTCCATCATCATACACACACTCATTGAGCTATCCTCCATAACTTCATGACTATACTTGAACTTGTATCCATAGCCATACTTGTTTGTGTAGTTGTTTAGCTTGGGAGCTGGACTAAAGAAGCGGGTTGTCAGGCCCGTGAGAAATTTCTCTCTAGGCGAGAGAATTGCTGGAAATTGATTTCTTGAAGGTGCTAAACTGTAGCTACAGGGCTCTGAGACTTCATGTCTGGCCTGTTGCTGAAGCCCGAAAAGGAAGTGGGGTAGTCAAAGGACTATTAAGTAGAGAAGGGGCACACTTCCTGGGTGGGGCAGTCATGTGGGGAATGAGGGAATGTAGGTTGTTAGTTTGATTTGGTACCTGTGACAGAGTCTTTCCTATTGTCTATGAGCCGTGAGCCTGGTTAGGAATCCCTTTACCGAGGTGGAGTTTAGTCCCATCTCGGGGGTGACCCACAACCTAGATTGATGAGCAGTGTGGTCTAAGACTGGGAGGTTCATGGAAGTCTTGCACATAGTTGATGATATTATTACCAAGATAAGTGTCATTTGTGTGATAAATTTACATGTTGCATTATTATTTATGTGTTTATTTTTATGGGTTTATCCTATGTATGATTTATAAATGTGTTTATATTTATGGGTATTGTCTGCATATGCTGCATGTATAGGTTTATTGTTATTTCCATGATAATTTGTGCATTATAGATGTATTTGTATGTTTATGTTTTATATATATGTTTCCGCAAGATCTGTGTGTGTATATATTTTAATTGCATGTAGTTCGAAAATTTATGTGGCATAACTCAGTTGGATGATGGGTATGTTACAGTATGTTCCACAGAGAGAAAGAAAGTGTTCTCTCATGTATCATGGCCCAACTTGGGTGGCCGGGGATGCTTTAGTCGAAACTCTCTTGAAATTTCATGGAACGCCTTCCAGCACACCCATCACCAATTTCATCATCGATGTCGCACAGTGAAAGTGAATGGGGACAACGTTGAAATTTCATCGAATTGTTCTTGTATGCATTGAAATTTGACATGGTTAAACTAGACACATGCCTTGATGGTTGTGATGGTTTCAAGACTCAAGGATGCTTGATTTCCTTGCATAATATTTGAGATCATCCACATTTTCATCAATGTTCATCATGCAGTCTCATTTTCATCATTCGTCATTCACATCTACTGAATGTTTGTCAAAACTCTCTTGAAATTTTATGGAATGTACTTCAACACGCCCATCACTAATGTCATCCACCAATGTCATCCACAATGTAATCCACATTGTTAGCACTAAGAATCACCCTTAGACTTCTAGAGGATAATCCCATCAAAAGTAAAACAGATTAAAAAGGTTTTAGTAGGTGGATCCGTAAGACTACGGAGAGAGGAAAAGATAACATAGGTAACTACAGATCGGTTGGGAATGTTGGGCTATGGAGTTATAAGTATCATGAATAATGAAGGAATTTAAACTTCCTATCAGACAAAAGGATTTATGTGGTGATGAGGAGAAACAGGACAGAATGTGTCTGAGTGATAAACGATGAAACATGGGAAAGATGACAGCAAATCCTCCACCACCTCAGGAATCCATAGATCAAATATGCTACAACCAGACAAGAAGAAAAAAACAAGCTTATGAGTGATAAACGATGAAACATGGGCAAGATAACAATAGATCCTCCACCGCCTCAGGAATCCATACATCAAAGATGCTACAACCAGACAAGAAGAAAAACAACAAGCATCTGAGTGATAAACGATGAAACATGGGAAAGATGATGACAAATCCTCCACCGCCTCAGGAATCCATAGATCAAAGATGATACAACCAGACAAGAATAAAACAACAAGCGTCTGAGTGATAAATGATGAAACATGGGTGAGATGACAGCATATCCTCTACCACCTCAGGAATCCATAGATCAAAGAGATTACATCCAGACGAGAAAAACAAAAAATGTCTAATGAACCATGAAATATGGGCATGATGAAAATAGATCCTCTACCACCTTAGGAATCCATAGATCAGAGAGATTACATCCAGATGAGAAAAACAAAATAGTATGTAAATTAATAAGACAGTATAATAAAAACAACTCAAAGGAATCTTCAATAACATAATATTTACAATCCAAACCCTCATGCTTAAAAACTAAAGTATAGATCCCTTCTCCTGAAACTCTCTCAGCTCTCGAGCCTCTGAAAAACACACCCCCCTTTACAAAATATTAAATTGATCTATTTATAATTAGATCAGTTCACAACTTCCAGGAGTGTGACCTCGCCATCTCATTCAAATATGTTTTCTGTGCATCCTTCTGTCAAACTATGTGTGTGTTCTCCTGTTAGAGGCAAGCTCATATCAGTATGGGTCTACAAGAAGAAATCATACCTCGTAGTGCCTTGGGTTGACTGTTCTATTTCCTCAGCCAAAGATTTCATGCCTTCTATTTATGGATTGAGTTGAGGCTTAAAATACCAATCCTTTTTCATTAACTGAATCCTCCTCGGGATTGGAGCGTGGCCTAATGCCTAAGGGGCAACCATGTTCTACTGTCAGATTTGAAGTTATATAAGCACGTGATTGTGGGGATGTCAAAGGCGGTTTGGATCCACACCATTTTTGAGCCTGCAATTCACCACCTTTCACCACATATCCCTTTCTCTATACCATGGTTTCAATTGTGGGATCGCTCAATAATTTTATCTTTCGAGCATGTTTCATCCCCGCAATGAAGCGTGGTCATCAACCTGGTCGTGATATGCGATCTCGGAGAGCCCCACTTTTGTTTCCATGTTCTGCTCTTGAATGGACCCTTCTTCTTGGTGCAAATATAAATGACTCTCATTTACTTCAGTAGTTGCTTTGGGTTCTTTTCTTCTACCTGCCTGCGCAATCCTCCGAAGTGCAGAATTCCCAAAGTGAGAGATTTGGTGATGCGTGGACTCTTAATTTGTACGACCGAGATTCAATTTAGGAGTTTGGGCTTTGAGATTTTTCTCCTTCTTTTTTGTGCACTTCTCTAAAGTGTTGAATTCCCAAAGTGAGAGATTTGGTGATGCGTGGCCTCTTGATTTGGACAGTCGATATTCACTTTAAGAGTTCGAGCTTCGGGCCTTTTTCTTCTGCTTGTTCGTGCAATCCTCCGAAGTGTGAGATCTTCCTCCACATGTCCTCTTGTTTTGTACGGTCGAGATTTACTTCAGGACTTTTAGTACTTCAGGGCTTCTGGTGATACTGCTTCCAATATCAACGGTCCTTGTTGGTTTGAGATCAACGATCCACAATTATTTCAAGAGTTCGGGCTTTATCTCTTTGGGAATTTTGAATGTATAACTCCCACAATCCTCTGGAGTGTCGTATCTATGAAGTGAGAGATTTGGCTCCATGTGTCCCTTTGTTTTGGATGGTCAAGATTTAATTTGGGAGCTCAATATTTCAGGTGATAATGATACAAAGATCGACGACTCTTATTGATTTGAGACCAACGGTCCACAACTACTTCGAGAGTTCAAGATTTGGGCCTTCGGGTGATATTCCTTTCTTTCTTTCTCACACAATCCTCCGAAGTGTAGAATTCCCAAAGTGAGAGATCTGTTGGCGCATGTCCTCAGCCTTCAATGGCTCATATTTACTTCGAGACTTTAGGAGTTCGTTCTAGTCGCTAATCCTTGTGCAGTTTTGGCATGTCGAATACACGTGAGCTGCTAATCTGAACTGCTCCTGGGACCTTCGTCGTTGAAAATTGAACCCAACCGCTGCTTGTATTTCATCCAAAAATAGACTTATCTAAATGTTGTGCTTGTTCTTATGGTTGTTTCTTATGAAAGAAAAATATTTGGACAACTTGTTGCGACCCTTGTGTTACACATTATTTTGGTCACCTCAGTGATTACTTGACAACATGTGTTCATGTTCCCTAAAAAATATTAAAAGAGACTTTCTCCATGGGAAAAGTGATTTGCTTTCCTCTTCCAAAAACCATATGAAGAAAGGTCATCGCTCCTTGCTATATGCATGGGATGCGATGATGACTAATCATCGCACTCTATACTATACCTAGACTATGACGTTGTTGCATGTTTCTTGTGCATAGGGTGCGACGATGCTTAAAACATGGGAAAAGTCAAATTTCACGAATTCTCTAGAAGGGGATCTTGTAGAATATGAGGTGGCCTCCGATTGGTTTGGATCTTAATCACTTCTCTGATTTGGTGGGATCATCCTAATATCCTCATCCATCTCTCTTTCACACTATATAAGGAGGGACCTCTCATGGAAAAGGCTAAGGTTGAATAGGCTAAGATTTGTATGGAGAGTTCTACTTCAGATTATGCTTGAGAGCTTTGCTTTAGTTCTTCAAGTCATATTGTGGTTCTTCTTGATTCAGGGCACTTCGAGCAAAGGTGTGTGTGTTGAAGCAAAGAGCCATCGAAAGGAGACCTTGCAACATCAAGGCATGGGTTTTATTATCCACTTTTTATTCACTTAATACAGTAATGCATTTCTTCCCTATATAAGAATCTTGTCTTCTATTGTATAATTCCTTGATCATATACATAGACTTCATTAGAATACATGTATCTTTTTTTTCCCTCTTTGTTGGTTTGTGATTCTTAAACAGGCTTACTACTTTGCAAACTCAAGGAAGGAGCTACAAAGATGACACTAGTGAGGAAAAGCATCATTTAAAAGGTACACCACTTGTAACTCATTAAACTAGTTCATATGATGATGAAGTTTAAGGTGAAGTGTGCATTATATTATGTTTTGTTCTAGTTTCCATTGGGATCTAGGGAGATCTTTTTATGTCCTCATTTACTGATTAATCCAATAACAAAATTGGTGACCATACTGGGGATACGACTTTATTTTGGTTTTTTGCCTCTTATTTTCTTTTAGCCTGCCTTCTTTTGGTCAAATTCATTATTTGATTTTGTGGGTGATCCATTTCGGTGCCCTGGGTCTGAAGGTTTAGTTAGATTTTTTGTCTTTCTTTCATTTTTTTCCTTAGTTTCAGAGATCGATGCACTGTGCTATATAGACAGACTACGACGATCCTTTGACGTCACAATATATTGTTGTAGAATAGTGTGACGATGTTGCATTGTACCTTGTTGGTAGCCTGCGACGATTCTAGATCGTCACACTGTGCCCCACTACCACCTACAACGATTCCTGTAGCAATTGTTGGAGAGAGTCAATTTTTCTTTTTTCACCTAGTTTTGACTCAATTTCCCAGGATGAACTTCTGATACTAGTTTTTGATTGATTTATGAGTTTAAAGATTTTATTTTGTTGGCTTTTAGAGATTGGAAGTTTTGTCTTTGTAATTTTGCAAGTTTTTCTTTTGATTTTTGTCACAAGGGTATAATCTCTAGATCTTGGTCCTGAGTGCTTGTTTGACAAAGGGTCTTTGATTTATTTGGATTTTTATATTGTTTTTACTTTCCATATTTTTTATTTATTGAGAGACATTTTTGTTTGCATTTGACAAAAGGCTTTCCTATCATTTTCATTTTTTGTCTACATTGAAGTTTGATTTGGGAATTGTGTTGTGAATGTGTTAATTTTCTTGGATTACACTTTCTTTTCTTCATTACATCTCTGATTTGATTTGAGAAAGAAATATCTAAAGTCATTTCTTATTTTTAGTAATTGTTCATAAGAAAATTGTTTCATTCAAAATATTTGTTAGAAGAGAAAATTGGAAAATTTTGTAGCTTATGATTATTTGGAATTTTGCTCATTCAAAAATTGAAGAATTGTGATTCGTAGATTTTGTACTTCAAAAAGAAATATATTCTCCCTACTGTAATTAGATTTCATCGAATTGAAAGATTGCATATTCATATCTTCTTGCATTTTATTGGTTCAAGGTCACATACATCATCAATTTCATTTCCATTTCCCTTTTGAGTTAACAACCTTTAAAATAGAGCATAATTTTAAAATTTATTAGCAACTTTTATTTTCTAGAAATTATTTTCACCAACATTAGCTAGGATAGCGCTTTGGAATAGGTTGTAAGGCACACTCTCCAAAGAATCAAAACACACAATAGTATCTTGTGATAGGGATATTTCAAATCCACTTGCTACATTTTGTCCTGGGAAGCCCTTCTAACACAAGGGTCAATCATGACCCCA
>ML805488.1:308716-321867 GCA_009831015.1 Picea engelmannii
TCTCTGGCTACAACCAAAAGGAGGCTACAACCCCATATGTTCTCCAGCTACAACCGGAAGGTGGATACAACCACTTGTCCTTGCCCTATCCAACCTCTATGAAGTAGAAGTATAATGATGGAACCACTGTCTCACTATCACTGTGAGATATACCATTGTAAACCTATATCATTCAATTTGAACCATGCATCAACCTGTACAAAACCTGTACCATGAACAACTGCATCAACCATGCACCAAACCTGTACAAAAATTGTACCATGCACCAAACCTGTACCATGAACAAGTGCATCAACCATGCACCAAACCTATACAAATAACATGTCACAACAACCTGTACAAACAACCTACCACAACAATTTGTCTCATCAATATTATCAACCAAATCAGATCTACTCACCAAGATCAATCACCAAGACAACTCTCAAATATGTGCATCAACCAACCATAACACAACAACTTATAAGCATCACCAAGATCAATATGTGCTTCTAATAATATACCAATACAAGTATGCTACATCATCCATAAACCATGTGTCAACAATACTACTAAAAAGTGCCTCCAACCATGTACCAAGTATGTACCAATGATGTATCAACTACTCATCAACTATGACTCATCAAGATGTACCAACATCATCAACTATGCACCTCATGTATGTGCCAACTCATCAACTACTTGTCTCAACCATGTACCCAACTTGTACCTTAACCAAAATCCCTCATAAATTTCATCATCCAAATATGATTTATAACTATGTAATAGACCTATTGTATATGATCAGATACCTACAAACCTTCCTTAACTTTCACAACAAGATACTAACATTTTCATCAAACTTTTCTTTAGTCTCACATGACTAGTTTGGGATTAGTCAACAACCATAACTTGAAATAATAATAACTATGTACCTATAATGAATAAAGATATGAAAATAGTACACAATGTTCTACAATTTGTTTTATGCAATTCTTCCAGGTTTCACTACTTGGAACCTCTCACAAAAGGAGTTATAGCAAAAATGGCAGACCTTGTTGAATTCTGGCATATTCTAGAAAGAGACCTTGTAGAGCGTTCCACACATGGAATATTTGTTGAATATATATGAAAAATGTTACAAAGAATATTACAAACTGTACTCTAACCAACAAATTTGGTCTTACTGAATTTAGATCTGTTGTGAAGAAGTTATGACATTTTTACCTGAAACACTTGTTTTAGACTAGTTTCAGGACTAGCCATAAACCCTATTTTCCATAGAGTATAACTCCAAAAATACAACAACCCACAAGATGAAATTTTTACCATAGATACTTGGATATGTTTCCTCAATGGCCTATAAATTTCATAGTCTGAATCATTCTACAAAAGAACTTATTACGAAAATGGGGAGATGACCTGTAGGTAACATACCTTAGAAAGCATCATCAAAAGAATTTATCCTCCGTTGAATTCTGGCCTTCTTTTCTTCAACTTCCATCTGAAATTTGGCTTATATATCCTTTGGTTACCTCAATCACCTATAGATATTCAATATGCTCAAATGTGATATAAAATGAGAAAGCCTTACCTCTTATTTATACTGTCCAAATGTCTTCCTTAGAAGCATCTTCTAGGTCACTTAACCCATTTATAGGTCACTTAACCTATTTTCCTCATTTTTAGGGTTAACCACTTTCCATAATTAGAAAGTTATCCATTACTTTATCATTTAAATATTCCTCCTTGAATTTGTCACCTCACTTTATCATTTAAATAATCTTCTTTGATTTTGTCACTTCAATTTATTATTTAAATAATCCTTCTTGACTTTGTCACTTTACTTTATCATTTAAATAATAATTTCTTCTTTGCAAGATCTTCGACTTCTTTGACCTTTTGGGGCTTCAAGCCAACATATGAGGGTCCTCCAACTTCATAAGGCCATAACTCTCAAACCATGAGGAGTTATGTGATGTTCCACATACCACCAGAAATGGAATGACATGTAATATCCATCTAGAATAGTCTTGTCTTCAAATATATCAAAACTCATACCATTATCCATCAAACAAACTTGGGTCCATTACCCAAACCTGGGTTCTCCAACTTCTCATGGCCATAACTCTCTAACTATGAGGAGTTATGTGACGTTACACATACCACCATAAATGGAATGACATGTACTATCCATATAAAATAGTATTACCTTCAAATATATTAAAACACATACTATTATACATGAAAAACCCTTGGGTACATTACCCAAAACCTTTGTGCTACCAAAATTTTCTATCGGACTTTCTCCAAGGGTTGACATCAATCTACAATATCACTGTCCAATAGTTGACATCAATGACAACCAACAATACATACCAACTATCCATCAACCTAAGACAATTGTCTGACAATGCCTACATTTGATAATACCGAGAAAACTGTAGTGTTGTTCATATTCAATCATATCATTACTAGATTTATGGTCCCTCAATCCATCATTATTGATCACGGTAGTCATTTTCGTAATTTCATGATTTCTGAACTTACTGAGAAGTTGGGTCTTTGCCATGAAAACTCAACCCCCTATTATCCACAGGCCAATGGTGAGGTTGAGGCAATTAACAAATTTCTCACTAATATGCTTCGATGAATGGTAGGAATTCATAAGTCAAATTGGCACATGATGTTGTTCTCATCATTATGGGCCTATCGGACATCCGTTAAGTCTGCCATGGGATTCACACCTTTCCAATTAGTATATGGTATCGAAGAAATTTTGTCGATTGAATGTGAAATCCCATCTTTGAAACTAGTTGTCGAACTTCTCTCTAACAACTCAGCTGAAGAGGAATGTCTTTTGTATTTTATGCAATTAGAAGAAACCCGTCATGATGTCTCCTTAGTTATTGAAACAAAAAAAAAAAAACGTGTCAAAGATCAATATGATAAGCATGTCAAACCACGTGTTTTTTCTAAAGGTGATCTAGTTCTCCTTTACAAGCAAGATCGTGATTTGCTAGGGGGCGGTAAATTCAAGCCCATGTAGTGGGGTCCTTATATTGTGAAAAGAGTGTTGGAGAAGGGAGCTTATGAGCTGGTAGATTATGATGGAATCCCTTTGGCTGAACCTAGAAATGGGCTTTACTTGAAGAAGTACTATGCTTAAATCATTTTTGCATGAGTGTTGTGTACTTTTAGTGTATCATACTCTTGTGTGTTTTTTCGTTGTTTGGTTTCACCCTTCAGTTGCTTACCTTGCATTGTTCTTGGTTTCCATATGTCAGTGCATTTGCTACCTTACATTGGCTTTGTTGATGGCGCTAGTCGGAGTACTCAAAACTTAGTGTATGTTGCTTGGGCAATCTATGCAACTACGGATCAATTAATCAGTCTACATGGTGTTTTCCTTAGTCATGCAACTAAGAATATCACATAATACAGTGCAATTATCGAATTATTGACTGACATTGTTTCACTTGGAATCCGTCATCTTATTGTATGACTTGATTCACAGTTAGCAGTACTACAGTTGAGTAATGTTTATTCTATCTGAAGTCCTACTTTGTTAAGGGTATATTTACGAATTCTCCTCTTAGAACGTCATTTTGATTACATTGAATATCAACACATTCCTAAACGTCTAAATACATTAATATATGCATTGGCTAATTATGTGTTAGACATAAATTTGAGACGTTTATAAAATCCAATCACACTTTGTACATAAAACAAGTAAGTCAGTAGAAGCCTCATATTAATAGCGATAAAATTTTACAAAAAGTTTTTTTGTCCAAAGACCAAAATATAAAAAATGTGAAGCACGTGGCTTCATATACAACAGAGCATCAAGGATTCTTCTCACTATAACACATGACTTCCCGTGTTACTCTATGGAACAGTCAATTGATGGATGCATATATTCCCATTGTGTGGTGTTGGTAATGCCTAGGAATATCATCTATTGTGGCATCAGGGACATTCATGGTGAGTCCCTCCAAGTTTTTTTCTATGGTCTCAAAATCGGCAACAAATACTCCTTCTACGACACCTCTCTCCCCTCACCTCTCTATAGGGGATGAACCTAGAGGATGATAAGGTCCCACATCTACATTATTGAAGAGAACTCTATTAGTCATCAGATAAACAACACAAAAAACATTTTATATCATTAAAAAATAAAAAAAACATTATATAAAAAAAAAAATCTTCTTACCTATGTCCCTCCAATAGGAACCTTCGGGAAGAGCTAGGACCGAATCTCCATGGAAATCTATCCTGGTATACACATAATCCTAGACCATGAGCAGCTGATTCCTCAGCCACTAGAAGAAGACATCGTCATACCTGACGATGTGATGACCCCCATGTTGGGCCATGAGATCTACCCACCTCTTCATCCTCATATCCTATCGAGCAGGTATGCCCCACTCTACCTACAAGCATAAGACTAGGACCCTCTCCAAGAAGAAGTATACCAAAATAGACCCATATCCAAATTTTTTTAACCCACCACTTCTGCACTTGGTAAGTTGTTTCTTCGTGCTTTTTAGGACCCCTTCGCACCAGTTGAAGACTCGAGGCTCCATACAATCCAATGCATACTGAAAATGGCTCTGTAAAGCCATGTGGGGATATGCACTCCCTGCCATGCGAGTAATAGTATAGAGGATAGTATGAAAAGTAAAATCTAGGACATCCCTCATAGATACCTTACCGCTATGTTTCTCGGTACCCGACAAGCAATGATGGAGGACGTAGTAGTTCATAACCTCACCACCACCCCTGCTACATGTAAGTGTCACCCGTGAACCACATTGAGATAGTCCTATTAGGAAATGGATATCCTTGATATCTATGGTGAGTGTGTGGGAACCCACATCAAAATTCCTTCTCATTCACATCCCACATGTGAACCAAGTACTCAAGTAGTCCCAATTGGGCCCTCATGCCCTAAAGCTTGAAGAATTTTAGTAACCCACACTGCCATAGGGCCATAACTATTCCCAGGTCATTCCCAGGGAAGAAATATTCTTCTTCATGCTCTTGTTCATGCCATTCCAACATATTGACCAAGGAGGACCTGCCAAGGACCCATAAAAATAGATTAGAAACATAATTTTCTTTCCTAGGGGTTTCCCCTATTTGGGTTCATCTCTTTAAATTTTGGGTTGCGGACGTCACAGGCCTGCGTACTCGCACAATGTAGCATCATCGCACCCTACCTATAAGGTCACCTGCGACAATCCTACATCATCGCAGTTCCTAATATAGGGCACCTGCAACGACCATAACACATGGGTAACCCCTAAAAAATCAACCCAAAACACACTTGTAACCAATGAAAATCAATTTTGAATCCATGAAAATATGAAGGAGAAGAAGATTACCTCTTTTGCAGAGATTATTTGCGAAATGATTTGTCGTGCACTCTGCGATCAATAGTTGAAAATTGAGGTGAAAAAGGGATTTGGAGCAATATTTGGGCAAAGTTACAAATGAAATGGTAAAATGTGGTTTGTTACCTATTTTATTGAATTTTATCACTTTTCATTTGCATATTATATTATTTTTATGCTTTATCCAAACCCTAAAGTCCTAACAACTTTACAAGTGGTTGATTTTTGCAGATTGAAAAAGTCTAGAGGTGAGACGTTGGAACAAGGGTCCGCTTTTAGTTTTTTTTTTATATATTTGTCACATGTACAGATCCTTTTAGGGTTTTCCAGGAAAAACTCTAAGAAGAGTCTTAGTTCTTTCTCATGCTCATGAAACCATGAGAATGTAATCGAGTATTCTTTTATCATTTTTTCAAACTCGTAATGGTGACATGAAAAATGAAACCCATGGAGTATCCTTTAAGCTCTTTTCACACTCTCTAAACATGAAAATATGGCCGAGCGACCTTGTTATTTTCAATCTTGTAAAAGTATTTGAAGAAAACATATGATGAGCGGTAGGTTATCACTTTTTTAGTCTCATCATATTAATTTATGAAAAAGGATTTGATGGAGTTATCTTTAAGTGTTTTTCGGACTCTCTAAAGTTGAAAAACCCCTGAGTGTTCTTTCCTTGGACTCATTAAAAAAACATTGAAAAACCCATATGGGATTGAACCACTCCTTCTTAGGGTTCATTAAACATACTCCGAGTGACTTGTCTGAAGGATGAGCTTACATTTACAAGCATATGTTATCCTCCTCAAGCTTGCATAAAAATTAAGAGGTACTCACCAGAAATGGTGGGGGGAATTTGGGAAGGAAATGTGTCTTTGTATTTGTGTTAGTGGAAGTAATAGTCACTCTTGAACATGACACCCCCCTTGATCATTGTATCTGGGTTGGAAAATCCATTTGTCTCTCATTTGACCATCCATAAGTCCATGTATTGGGTCCTCCTTGAGTCAATGCTACCAATACCATTGTCATGTCATTCATATGTTCAAGAGAAGTCCAACCTAAATGATCCTTCCAATGAGTTGGCCATTTGCAGTTATAAATTTTATACCATGTCATCCTTCCATGTGTCAATTTCAAATCACTTCATTCTCTGATCTACCTCAAATATGTTACATATTTCATGTCATTGATGTGGGATACATCAAGGCCCTCGTGTGACGAGTCTTTTCCTGTCGAATTCAACTCATTATCCATGAATAAGACTTAGAAATCATCCAGTACCTTAGATCATGGATGCCTCAATGACAGGTCTCTTTGCTTTCAATAGTGGGTTCACGTCATTGATCCCTGATTGAAAGATTCTATCGAGTGTTTGACTTCAACTCAATTATTCACATTTGTTGGATTGTAATGGGGTACCTTAGGATTCATCAAAATCAATGGTGACTTCCCTCACACTTGTTAACGGTTTTCATTAATGACCGATAATCAAGTGGTTTCTACCATGTTCAACTTCGACACCTGTAATCACATGGCTAGATTCATACTTAGAGACAATGGAAATGAAGACCCTGGATCTTATCACTTTGGTCTAGGTTGCGATAGAGTATTCATAATTTGTATTGACACATAGATCCACTTTGTATGTCTCGTGGCTATGACCAAATTTGAGTTTTTTTTTATCATAGATCCACAGTGTATTCTTGGTGGCTATGTTTAATCATGATGGCATGGATCCACAGTGTATATTTAGTGGCCATGAATCACTTGAAACTTATGATTAGATTCACTTGTATTTTGAGCATGGGAATGCCTACCTTAAGAATGGTATGATATTATGAAGATACTTGTTTGTTTGTAGGTTCATGGTTGATGCGCTCCTTGTTTTCAACACACACATTCTACAAAGTATTTTAGTTGTCACAAGTTCCATCTTCATACTTTGGGGAGAATTTTGTTACACATTATTTTGGTCACCTCAGTGATCACCTGACAACATGTGTTCATGTTCCCCAAAAAATATTAAAAGAGACTTTCTCCATGGGAAAATTGATTTTCTTTCCTCTTCCAAAAACCATATGAAGAAAGGTCATCACACCATTCTATATGCATGGGGTGCGACAATGCCTAATTGTCACACTCTGCACTATACCTAGAATGTGACATCATTGCATGCTTCTTTTTCATAGGGTGCGACAATGCTTAAAGCAAGGGAAAAGTCAAATTTCACAAATGTTTTAGAAGGGGATCTTCTAGAAGATGAGGTCGCCTCCAATTGGTTTGGATCTTACTCACTTCTCTGATTTGGTGGGATCATCCTAATCTCCTCATCCATCTCTCTTTCACACTATATAAGGAGGGATATCTCATGAAAAAGGCTAAGGTTGAATAGGCTAAGAATTGTATGGAGAGTGTTAGGTGATTTATATGTACTAAAAAAGACACTAAACTACCCTCAATTAAATTGTTAGCCTGGGGTAAGTAAACTTAGAGTTGTAGAAAAATATATGCCAAAGGTAGAACATTGGTAGGAGTGTAGACTAACTAAGGAAAGCAACTATCTAGGGCTAATCTACTCAAGAAAACCTATCTAATGAACAAAACCTACTAGGCAAAATGAAAACTAGGTAACCTAAGTACTTTTGGGCCAAGGACTGATGGATAGTTCCTAAGAAAGCGAATGAAAACTCTATGTAAATAAAACTAGTTCATGATAGTAAGCAAAGGTAAACTACTAAGCATACTAAGCAAATGATGAAAGCAAACTATATTTATCTTGCCAACCTACATTCAATGAGGAACTACCCTATGAAAGCAATTAAATAAGCAAGAAGCACCTATCTAACCTAAATAAGAGAAAAACACCTATCTAACCTATTAAAGAAAATAGACAAGCAAGAAAAAACACCTAACTAACCTATTAAAGCAAATAGACAAGCAAGCAAAAGAATAAAGCAAAAGACAAGTAAGCAAAAACTTCTCATTGAACAACTACCTAGCCAAAGAGGCAAGTGAACTAAATGCCTAATGCAAAACTATTTCTCTTGCGTGAAAGGAAATTTAAATGCTCAATGCAATGCATGAAGGGAAATCTAGTCTATTGAAATCAAGAAAGACTAACAACTAAACTTATGAAAACAACTATCTCTTCTAATCTACGAAAGCAAGAAACTATCTTTAATCTATGAAACACTCAAATGTAATGTTGGTGGTTGTGTGAATGCCTTCGGTGGTGACAGATGATATCTCGATGACACTTGACAACAAAGGACAGTTCTAATGGTATAAACTCAATACTAATTTTAATGGAAAAATGAAAGGTGAGAAGTAAACAGTCCAATGAAAACTTAGCCATGATAAAAGTAATGTTAAATACCCTACATATTCATGTATAAACCATCAACATCATGATGAGATCATCATTATCTAATTAAGAAATTCAATTACATCTTAATCTATGAAAGGAAATTACATGAAAGGAAACTATACTATGTCTAGTTTAATCATTCAAGCTATGATAAAGAAAATGACTGAAACCAGAAATTAAAAACATCATATTAAAAAGTGAATTGACAATTACATTTAACCAATAACTAAGCAAGTGAAATCTATCTAAAACTAAAGTAAGCAAGCTATGATTCAAAAACTGGAAGCAAATCTATCCATCCATCAATCTTTTTCAGAAGAAACTCAGATTAAAGCTATGCTCCGTTCTAATTAAAAAATTGTTCTAAGCTTCACTGCAAAAATATAAAAGAAAGAACAATTTATCATCTAACTACATGCGGGGTTAGTATAATGAGAGAGAGACTTTTTAATTGCACACGGAATTAGTAAAGAGACTTGGGGTTAGTATGGAGACTTAGAGACTTGCAAGCCTTTTCTAATCTATAAAATCAACACATACTATCACAAATCATCATCTAACCTACAAAAATAAGTAAAACAGTAAGCTACAACAAACTATTTAATTAAATAAAAATATACATGCACAGGAAAATGAAAAGACAATTTAAATTAGAAAAATGAAAAATAGACATGAAGACAGTTACCAGACTATTGGTGGCCCCCCCAGCAAGTTGTGGTCACTCTCTAAAATCACACCACGACCTCAGCAGGCCAAATTCACCATAAAAATCCAAAAACGCAGTTTTGACACTATTCTAGCAATGTAAAACTAGAAACAAAGCAAAATCATTTTTCTGGCAATTCCGATGCTTATGCTACTTGGTTAACAATATAATGATCATCCTATTGGTATTTATAAGATTACAACCCAGGTGGTCGACCACAGGAGGGTCGAACCACCTCTAAATTCAGCAAATTACATTAAATGCATCCATAACTAACAAAATGGAGGAACCCAATGATTGCCTTCTTTGGACAACTAAAATCGAGTTGTGTTGAGCTTAGTAGCTGGAGGGGTTGATGAAAAACAAAACCCATGTGCTCAATTTTTCCACCACTGGCCGCCAATACCATAACTGCCAACTTGCCTTGCGTTTTTGTGCAATACTGGGTGTCGGAACGAGTGTTGGATCAAGTACCAGAACAAGTGTTGGATCAAGTGCCGGAACAAGTGTTGGACCAAGAAACATGGTGCATTTTTCCATGTAACATCATAAAAACATGAATTAACTCCTAGAAACTATAAAATATGATAAATTAAACTTGATTGAATCACAAAACACGAATTATACATACCTCATGCCGATTGTATCATTTTACCATAAAATTCTTCAAAACGCTCCTTTGAAAGATAAAAAACACATATGTATATATGGAAAAAAGTGTATAATAACGTCATGAATATGATCATATCTCGGGCCCAACATACCCCCACACCGATGATTTTGTAGGTCCCACTGCAAACAAAAATAAGTCATCCCTCAGAACTAGGCTTGCTGAGGAGGGTCGGCTTTAGAAGCCTCTCCTTCTTGATGTGTAGGCTTAGCCTTGTGCCTCTTATGTTGCTTTAGTTGTGCTCTTAAGTTGCGGTTAGATTGGGTCATACCATCGACCAACCGTTGAAGGGAGTTAACTTTTTCCTGAAGGACTTCATTGTCATGATGAAAGTGTGCATCTATTGTCATCCTCTCTTCTAATTGTTGGAGAAGCTGATGGTTTTCCCTTTGTAGCTCCTCTATAGTTGGGGTAAAATCTGTGATCTCTAAGGAAGGCTGAGGTCCTTTTAGAGATGTGGTCAATTTATCAAATTTAGGATCAAGAGTGGGCATGGGTGAAGTAGGTCTGATGGGAGATCGGAAAGGTGAGGTAGGTTCTGATTTAATTTTCCTTAGTGGCTCTAATCCATCCGCAGAGACTTCTCTAGGTTGCTTATGAGGGCTCTCAAGGTCGTAGGATACTTGGATAGGATCCTAAGTAGGTGGAGGCTTGGCATAAGGCTTGGTTCTTATGTTCTGGGTACTCTTCTGAAAAGGTCCCTTACCAAATCGGTTGGCTCCTCTCTTGTTTGTGGGAATGATGGGAAAGTCTTGCTGCATTACTTCTTGGGGATTCTTAGGTGTAGGATCAAGAGAAAATGAAGACATTGGGGGGTCAACAATAGGCTTCTTTTGGTCTTTGTTCTTTGTCTTCATCCCCGATGAAGAAGTAGGAATATCAACAAGCTTTTGGTATTGTTCCAGCAAAGAGGGATTTTGTGCAAGGGAGTTTGGATTTTTTGGAGAGTGAGGCTTGGATGGAGAGATAGTTTTTAGGCTAAGTAGATTTTTTCCAGTCTTAACTTTCAAGTGAGGATTTGCAAATTGGTAGATAAAGGCATCCCAACTTTTCCTCTTATTCTCTAGTTCGGTAAGAACGAGGAGTTTGATCAAACCATGGTGGAAGAGACTATTGTGGGGGTTGGTCACATTTTTCCTCACTTGAGAGGACATTTTCTCCAAGCTTTTGAGAAAATAAAAAGGGAAGTTTAAAGGTTTATTGAATAGAAAATGAGCTAGCAATTTAAAGTGACAAGCTTTGAAGCTGGAGTATCTACCTTCACATGTAATTAACCTTGTGATAACGATGAGGGGATTGACCAATTCTGGATTTATCCACTCCTTAGCATACCCTTTCGCTCCTGAAATTATCTCGAATTTAGGCTTAAACACCCTATTGTAACTTGAGCACGGCGATTGATGATTCTTGAGCCACCTATCTCCCATTCTTGGAAGTTTTGTTGCAACAACAATTGACTCTTCTGTGACTGCAAAATTGAGAGACCCTACATGTTCTATCTTGCCATCAAAACCAACTACAAATTGCATAGAAAGACCATCATCATGGCCTTGCAAACTCGATAGAAATGGTCCCCATCCAACACGCAAGAACACTTCCCTGCACTGGGCAAATTCTGGAATGGCAAACAAGTTTGCATAGGAGGATGGTTCGTATCACTTGGGCATTGTGACAGAGTTTGAATTCACAAAGAAAGGGAGAAATCAAGCCACACATAGACACGAATTGGGCATGGTATAAGTGCAATTGGAACAGAGGGAAAATTTTACCAAGAAAGGGTGCAAATAGGCCAAGAAATGGCATGGGTTTAACATAGTCTGAGTGTGATTAGAACAGAGGGAGAATTTGGCAGAGGTTGGGTGCGATTTCTTAATGTGGGGCAGAGAAAATGGAAAGAGAAAATGAAACAATAGAGTGCCCAACCCAATTTTGGATGCTCTTATGGTGGAGGACGTTTCCCACATGTGCGCACGAGCTGCCATGTGTGCAAGATTTGAATTTGATGGCAAGCTTGAGAGCAATGGAGTGGTGCATACTTATATTAATGTCCAAGTCTTTTGACTTGGACATTTGATCATAACCATATGAGGCATCTTTTAATCAATGCCTGTAACAATTTTAATTGAATGTAATTGAATTCTAGTTCCCTAGAATCTTGGACAGTTACTGGTATGTAATGAAATGGCACTTCAAACAACACTTCAAATGACATTTCATCCGGCACCTCATTCGGTACTTCATCTGGTACCCCTGTGTTAAGTGCATTTTCACCTCTTTTAACGGACAGCCTGCAATTTTGAAGTGTTTTTGACAACCATATTGGTTAATGAGCAAAGGCAGAGTGCTCCATGCTTACTCATTCTTCTTGTTTATGACATATAGTGTCAAAACCTATAATAAACGGGTTATAGCAAGCATAAAACATGTATTGTCAAACCTACAGTATGCATCTTGTAATGGAATATAACCAATAAAGAATGGTCTGTTAAGCATGAGTTCAGTAATGTATAACACATAGGAGTTAAGCATTTAAAAATAACATGACTATCAATGTAATAACCTGTATCATGGTAATAATACAAAAATTCTTGCAAAGACTCCTTTCTCTAGGTAATGATCATTTGTCATCTCATGAACCCCTCCCCCACACCTAAGTATTGTGACACCTCACAATCAAAAGTATAGGAAACTAGTCAGTATCCCCCAATAGACAAAGATTTACAGTATGTCAAGTGTAAAGATGAAATTTCACAGATTGGTCCGACGAGACAGTTAGGAGATGGCCCCACCTATAGGATAAGAGATCCTATATATAGATAAGAAGAGGTAGGCAGGAGAGTTTCAAGATAGTCTTAGAGTCATTCCTCGATGGTAATTTTATGAGATTCATTAACCTTAGCTAAACCACACATACTTCATTTCAGCTTTGTCTGCAAGTAATGTCATACATCAGGACAAGTTTAGATTTATTACTTACTTTTGTCAGATCATCATCCTCGCTAGGTAGAATGCCCCGCTGCCAGCAAGCCT